>MU895728.1:0-12834 GCA_036418205.1 Ostertagia ostertagi
TTAAGTCACGCCCCAGGTACGGCAATGTTGGTTCAAAGTTGAAGAGTTTCCAGTTTAACTTCAAAATTTTCACTTCCTTATTTCAGGTGCACTGCCAAAGCGGCCGTATGTACCACAAGCAACTCTTACACGCGGTCAAAAAGTCAAGCGATGGTTCCGGAAGTACTTTTTGGAGGGTTAGTGGTTGATTAATCGATTATTGATTCCCAAAAATAAATGGTAACCTAATTTTAGGCCAACATTTGGAAGAAGAAGCTGCGGCTGAGTTACAACATTTGCCGGAAAATCCCACATGGGAGGATTTGATCTTCATAAAGTACAGGAAATTCGTCGCGATGCTCATTCCGTTCGTCCTCATGCAGGTAACGCAAAAAATCAATAATTTTTGTTGAAGGAATATCATTAATTATTTTGAAGACTGTCTGGTGGATGGTCGCCATCCGACACAACTTCTTCCAATGGTATCCAGACTATTGGCACATGCCAGTGACAATGATTCTGGGGATCGTTTGTTGGAGGTAAACGATCAATATATCGATTTTTCTACGATTGGTGGATAAATATTCATTTCTTTAGGGATGACATCAGAGGGAAGTGGTGCGGTAGCTTTTCCCGTCATGACATTGGCACTTCATATTGCACCATCGATAGCCAGAGATTTCTCGCTTATGATCCAGTCATGCGGTCAGCGATCGATATATTGATTTTTGCCTGGAGCCTACGGTGTGTGAAAATCAGTCGATAATCGATCTTTCAGGTATGACATCAGCGCTTATGTGTGTGATGTTCATGAAGGTAAAGATCGAAAATCGTGCTGTGTGATACTCGGAACTCTCGGAGGCGATTCCCGGCTTCATATATTGGAGTGCATTTCGTGAGTTCTCCACAAAAAATCGATAATTGATATCGATATTTACGTTTTCCATTATACTACTTGCTATTTTTCAGATCGATCCACTTTTCAATGGGCCACAAAAGAAGATGATGTTCGTGGCTATCTGGACGGCGTTCGCTATCGCACTTGGAATTCTGAACTCCCAAAAGAGACGAAAGACCTACAAAGAAATCCCCGACTTCTTGCACATGGAAGGCCATAGTGCTGTTCATCACCGGATTCGTTGGAGGTCAGTGAAATAGCTGCAAATCAATCGATATTGATCGAGGTGGGCTGTGTCGAAAATCGATATATCGATATTTTCCAGGAGTTTTCGACGCCTTCGCCGGTTCGGGTGTGGATATTTGCATTTTCTCTATTATAACGCTGTTATTCCGTGTCACCGAAAAGACGGCGACGCCTACAACTGTTGTTTTGAAAGGTTCGTTCTCGTTACCGTATCCCCGCTATCCTTCGAGAAGGTCTCCATTTATTCCTCATAGGATGCATTGTGAGCTCAGTATAGTTACGAGTGTTCAATGATCTAGGCGTAAAGATTTAATGCGAGGCCATAGAACCGGTCGGGAGCGGGGATTGCGGTCCCACAGACAAACAAAAAAGAAACCGAGAATAACAACAATGACTGATGGTGTAACCTGCATGGTCACCACTAAACAAATATCAACTATGGAGAAAACAGATCATCGCATTCGGCCCGTGTTACTTTTGCCGGCACCATGGAGATTGTTCCATAGCTTCTTGCATTTGGAGCACTCTGTCATCACGCACTTTACCCTGCTTGTGACCACCGGCAGGAGACGCGCGCGGTTGCGTTGCGGCTGGGCTGGATTCGACAGCAGTTATATCCTTCATTCACATCAAGGAAAAAGTGACTTACGGGATTATTTTTGGTACTCAGTAAGCAAATATCGGCCTAAAACGAACGATCAATTGATCAATAGGTTCAAAACGTATCATCTTTGCCTGAACGAAACAGAGACTCTATCGCCACAAATAACACCCTGTCAGGGATGCCAGAACGGGACGCGCGCAGTTGCGTCGCGGTTCAGGCAGAATTATCGGCAACCGCTTCCTCATTTGGAGTAAGCGGTTCCTGTACAGCGGTTATAGAACCTTTGAGTTCAGTGAACTGGGACATTAAAAAAGTCATGGTTGCCAACACGCACAAGGCCATCACGGTGAGAAGAGTTCTTTCTACAGTAGCTTGAAAATTTCAGGGTTCTGGTGCAGTTGCACAAAAATACCCATGCTTTTACGACACGTGTAGCCTGTCTTGTCTTATGCATATCTGCCGAATGAATTATGCCGATCATTCCAGGTATAAACGCTGTTATTGGCTTCTTCTACCGTGCCGCTATGATGGGTGATATCTCAGCGATGGCATGGACCTATTTTTCACTTTCTGTGCCGGTCTCGTCACTAACGGGACCATTGGGCAGTTTTCTGGGGTCTCATCTCCACAGACAGGTGAGCTCTCAGCTTTTGAATTGCACCACAGAAGGTATACCTACCCTTGGTGAAGTTATGGGTAATCCTGCATAACTCTATTGGATCGCTGAGAACTTCGCTCACATTGCTCTTCTTTTAGTTTTGCAGAAGGGCTGTCTGTAGATCTCAAATTAACCAATTATACTGGGCGAAAAATTGTGAACCCTTTGGTTGAACCGCTTACCCGATCATTCACACAGTATTTGTATTTCCAGGATAAAATTCATACCTTTAGGTGATCGCTGGCTTTGTGTACATTTTGGAAATCATCGCTCTGATCGGTTTTCTATGCACGAAACCTGCATGGCAATTGATTGCAGTGGGAGGTAGGTTCAAAGTGACAATAATGGATTGTCCAGTCAATGTAATCGATATATCGATTTTTAGGATGCATAATCTTTGGCGGTTTCGTGTTCTTTACGTTCATCTCGAAAGCCGGTGAAAATATTATGAAGACCGTCGAAGAGAAAAAGTTGAAGGAAATACGGCAGTCCGGAGATGTCTGATTGGCGGACCGGCACGTGAGCGGCCGACGGCGCTGATTGGTCAATTTGCAATCGTGATGTCGTAACATCCACGCGCCACGCGTACTGTTCTTCGTTTTGTTTGTTGTCTCAATCATTACCATTGACTGGTTTTTGAGTTGTATAGAATCACTATTATACGTTGTTATGATCTCTCAAATGAATATTGACTTTATTGATTGATTTTTCCAAAGATTTGATTGCGGCGTCAATCAATACCTATTCAAACTGTCTATTCTAATAGGATTCAAAGGCATATTCCAAAATGTTCTGAAATGAACAGTGGGTACTATGCGGCTCAGTAGTGAAAAAAACGCGAGTGAGACAATCAAAAGCGTTCCAAATAAGGCAGGTTCGCCGAACAGTAAATGGGCTTGCGGCGATTTATACTTGGTGCCATAGTAGAAGAGCGGGTGCTGAAGAGTGCATAGATGGTAGAGACGCAGGTGTCACCAGTAATTTCAGTATGAAGGCGAAGTTGGAGCCCTTCGTTTTGCAGTTCATGAGCCTCGTATGGGTTCAGGCTGAAGTGGAACTGTGTTTTGAGACGAGAAAGAGTGGAGGTCAGGAGAGTGCATAGAAATAGGAGTGACGCAGACGCCATCAATCACGTACCTTTTCAAGGTGCATAATTCCCTTCCAGCCTCACCAAATACCTTGAGCCGCAACATGGGTACAGATTCTTGAGTCATGATCCCGTCTACCTTTCTCGAGCTTTCGTGCCTTTAGAAAACCGAGAGAAGTGTCCGTGGTTAGCCATC
Organism: Ostertagia ostertagi; assembly: GCA_036418205.1. Taxonomy (NCBI): domain Eukaryota; kingdom Metazoa; phylum Nematoda; class Chromadorea; order Rhabditida; family Trichostrongylidae; genus Ostertagia; species Ostertagia ostertagi. The sequence continues at coordinate 3,669 of MU895728.1, forward strand.
TGGGGAAGCACTCGCCTTCCATATTATGGCATTGCAGCAGGAGACCCACTTTCGTATAACAGGGCATACAACAGGGCTGAAAGGTCTGTGAGACATCAACTAGCTTCTTTGGAATGCGCTATTGACCTCTACTCGCAAGAATTTAAACATTTCCGGGGTTCCTCTCAGTTATTTTCCATCCAAATATGTCAGCTATAACAATTCGCTGAGCAATTGATACATATATTAAGCAACTCGGGTGGGGAATACGCAGTAAAGCACCGAGCGATGTGTTACTGTAGTGACTTCACCTGTCACGACTGACTCAGCCTTGAAACTGATCTTCACGGCGTTTGCGGCTTTCTCGTCCCCATGCTCTTTTGTACCCCATCTTACCACATTTTGGCGCCCGGATTCTCTTCGTCGTACAGTGCTCAAAGTGGACTGAAAAAGGAACCTATCGGGGCGCTTTTATTGTTTTTTGCTTGTGGACGGCTCGGAATCTACAGCCGATCTCGCAGCCGATTGAAACATGATCTAGCTGTACAGTACATAATAGCCTCATGGTCAGTCGACGACACCGTGCTGAGGGGCACTCCGCATAGACGCCATAGCAAGTGGTAGTGGCATCTCATGTAGAAGGTCTTTTCCCAGAAATGCTTGGTAATGCTCGAATAGTTGCTGGTGCCCGCAAAATATTGTTTTGATTTTGCCATGCTTGGTTCGGTGATCATAAGGCGCTGTGGTGCAGTGGCAAATTACGCTAATCGAATCCAGCATCGTACGTTGTGCAGGCTATTCGAGCCTTCCACCTCTAAGGTTGATGAGCGGCTGACCTTCAAAAGAGCATTGTATACACCAAGTCGCATTCAAAATCCACTACGTTGCTGAATGGAAGTGAGATGCATGGCGCATCTAACCAGAGGCTGATCATCTGAACACTTGGGCTCTTTATTTTATCCTTATAACCTGAAACAGCACGATAATAAGATAAATTCACTCCCATGCATCAGGGTATGCTTCTGCGTTCATAGTTGCAACACAGGTTCGAAATTGTTGCGTGGTTACTGAAAATCAGAGATGAGTATCAGCAGATTTATTGCACGTAAGCTGTTTGAAGTGATAAGTGATCATTATCACATGGTTGCTATCAGCCGACAATGAGATCAAGGATTCGAGAGAGAACGTTCAAGGTCGCGTGACGTAAAAGTTCAGCTGCGACCATCGACAAGATGTGGCGATCAGGAAAGCGTTTAGGTTAACGCCGATAAATATTCAGTGTAAGATGAAAACTGCTATCTCTGATAAGAAAACAGCTAACGCTTCAGGGTGGCGCAATGCGTTCGTTTTGTTCTCAAGTTTGAGCAAGGATATGATACGATTGAATGAACACGAGCAGACATCTGAACGATGACCAGTATAGCTGTGAACTTATATCCTAACCATCTAACTTCAACGTCTCGGAATTCGCGAATCTCAATTAGTGGTGTAAAGCAGCGTGACGCCACCACACCGAGTGCGCCAATCTAACGCGAACGGAGGTTTCCTGGCAGAACGTCATCAGAACTTGAGAAGAGGACGTTAGACTATTTGATTCCCATTAACGAGTGCTCTGAGAAGTAAGAAATCGACAGATTGACAATATGATGGAGGTTGTATGCAGTGTGGTCGACGTAGAGATATGTGTACGCGCTAGCGCGCGGGCGCTGGCAACCGGTCAGAACTGGTGTAGTGGCGAGTGCGGCTGCTACCCATGCAAGGATCCTAAGAACGCGTGCTCTGGACCGGTTACCCGTGTCACCGCGCCCACCAGCTTCATCCTTTCGGCTCAGCAATGATTGAACGCTTGACTTTCTGACCGAGCGAATCAGAGACACATGAGGACTGTACAGTAGACTGACCTCTACGGTTTCACTGTATAGGTGCATTTGAGAATTTAGATCAATGAAGTGGGAGAAGCTACCTGAAACGTAATAGAGCGATGCAAGTGCGCCATCCCAAAAAAGAGGACTGTTAAGGCGTAGAATGCATCAAGGTTCTTGACCGTGAGGCGTTCGAGCTTGAGCGGCGTCAAGCGCTCAACCCAGTTCATTCTGGGAGCAAACAAGTCTCAGGTCAGACCTCTCGCTTTTAAGCAGCTATGCTGAAGCTGTCGGCGAATTTTTCATTATCGGAGGCTTTTCGATAGAATTCATGACGAACTGCATGGTCAAAACTGATGTCGGCCGTTGTGATCTCTGACGGGTCATCGATCGGACATCACCTCGTTGGCGGATTATCCGGGGAGGTCGTTCGTTTCTATTCACTTTTGTTATAGTTGAGCTCGTTTCCTAGTCCTCATTTTTATGCTCTTACCTTCCGTAAAGGTTACTGTAATTCATTGTGCTAGTGCCAGAAATTGTACGGTCTCTGGTATTCTGATATCGATCGACATTTTTGATTTTATTTTTGCATTTCGTTTTCTGTTTCCACTGCTCTTCCTCTCCTCTCCCCCTACGCCTCTTTAGAAGAAAAAATCCTCTAGAATGAAATCGCCCTCATGCAAGTAAGGCGGGCATGCTGTTTTACACCCTAAGTGCAACTGGCTTCCCTCACCCCCCATCCTCCCCCACGATTGGCAACACTCCCTGGCTTACGAATTCCAAATTCTTGTGCCACCTGTATGAGCACGCGTGATAATTTAAGAATATGGCTCTTTCGTTCCACTGATAAGTGTTTTATCATTATCCACTGATCAGATTTGCCAAAAAGGGTTCCTATAACTAATGTAAGATTAAGCCTCCCATTCAAAAAGCCAGAAAGTGTCGAGTGCAGACGATACACCACAAGTGACGACGGCCTCTAGAAAATGCAAATGTTTTTTGCCAATGAAATGATTTACCTCTTACAGTTGTATTCGATCAGTTGACAGTAATTACAACTATAATAAACCTAAAGACCGAAGCTATCAACTAATGACACTACTACCAGATTTACTTGAGACGTGCGTCACTTGAAATGATGTGGTCTGCACCGCACAATTTCTGACTTTGAGGATGGTAAATGTGTTTCCATTATATAGGGGGGGGGGGGGGGGGAGCCAATATTCCGCTTGTGATCGGTAGCGGTACGCGCGGTAGACAGGTGATGAGAGTAGAGTAAGTAGGTTACTAGGGTTCTGGCACTTTCCCCGATCTCGAGAATCAAGTTTTAAATTTTTGAATTATGGCTGGGAATAACATATGCAATCAGCACATCTCCGGAACGCTTGAGGTGACCGTTTTACCAGTGCGGAGATGGTATGCACAGAAATTTTATACCAAATCATTCGGCAAGTGATGCCAAATTCGTTGACTAGAGACTCAGCTTTGAATAATTTAGTGTAGCCCCAGGAGCAGAAGGCTTGCGAGTTTCCTATAGAAGTAGGTCACGGAGCTTAAACTAAGTTTTTTGCAGATAAACCTTCCGATAAGATTGGACCTCATGAATGTTTCTCAAAGCAGGTTCACCGATAAAGTCGGAGGTCAAAGAAGGAGAAACCTCCTAGTAAGAGGGCAGAGGGCGGTACCTCTTAAGCGTGCAGACCGACAGGAAACATCCAGCGTAGGATCCCGTTCCGCTAGCGCTGCGGCACGCCCACTCTCTCGCCGTCTGAGTCTCTGACCGTCAAGCAGAGAGAGAGCGTTGGCGTTGAAGAGGGCGGCCACCAACGAGATCAGCGGGCAAACGTGGGTTCCCATTTCTCGAGTTCTAGGTCGTTTCTTATGGTTTGTCTTCATCACTGCGCCGCTGACCACTTCTACCATGATTTCTAGTGGGCTGCCTTTTCATCGTAAACTCTATTTTTGTACGGGCTCTTTTTATCCTGCCGGTGCCGTCTGATGGTGAAAGCTTTTGCCGGGTAGAGTAGAGCGCGCAGATGAACCTAGGTGGAATCCTACACTGTCACGGTAGGGCGCGAGCTGAACTTTTACAGGACTTACCATTAGTCCGTCGTCTCTACTCCCTTCTAGGAATTAAACGAGTGGCGCACGCCAAGAGATGGAAAGCGCTAAAAAATTCGCCCTTATGCATAATGAATAAGTACATCAACAGATCAAATGTAATAAGATAGATAAGAATATTTATTGATTCTCGAGTGATAAGCTGTCTGCTGACGATTTTTTGCCGGCAGACAATGAGATCAATGATTTGAGAGCGAACGTTCAAGGTCAGTCGACGTGGAAGTTCAACATTGACTAAAATGCGGATCAAGATCACTAAACGTGGAAACCAGTGATAAATGATGAGGGATAAGTGATAATTGAACGAAGAAAATGGATGTCAAGCGAAGAGTAGTGGGAAATTTCTGCGAATCCTTTCTTCGATTTTGTGATCGTCGTACACTGGAAGGATCTTGAAGCAATCCCCAAATTCGCATTCTGGAGATGCACATCGATCAGTTCGCATCTGTCAGTCAACCGATACGCCGTAAATACCTCAGAGGCAACCCATGTGATCGCGATGGAATCAGCGGGTTTGAGATCTGTAATGGGGTTGAGAAGTGCCGGAAGAGCATCTATTCCCATTGAGGTTGGCTTCGGGTCGACTTCAATGCTCTATAGCCAGCTCATAGCACGGCGGAGGACGTTTCTGGGACGAGTTTGGCTCGTCCCCTGCTTGGATCATCGTTATCTTCGCCGTTGCACACGATCCTGAAGCAAGATGAATCTACTTGATGGGTATTTCAACTGTGGGCATTTCAACAATCCATCTAGGCGGGTAGATTCGCCCTGAAATTCGATACAAATCGTTACCTGAAGATTGGCAGAGTTCAACGATGTACAGTTGACTGTAGGTAGGGGGTGGACGTCGTTGAACAAGCTGTTGTGCTTGCAGATGTATGGCCGACAACGATTGGAAAAGCACGTAATTCTGGAAAATCATTTATTTCAATCAATAGCCATCGATCTTTAAGGGATGTTTCGGCAGGAAAAAAAGGAAAAGCTAAATAACACATACAGAAGTATTGCCTGAACAAAACGTCGCCTCAAACGTGCCACGCGTCATTTTCTCGCTCGCTGACGCCAACTGTAAACGCTCACCTCAACGAACTGGAGAACGACAGCGACGAGGACAAGCGTCAGCCGGTACACAGCGTTTTCGGCACCTGCGTCCGCTTCATGGATGCCATAGAACAGGGCGCATAATGAGACAAGGATCTGAGCAGTTGGGTCATTGATGAAGAGGGTAGAAAAATCAATATTTGTGAGAAGTATTCACCTTGTATATCATGTCGGGGACCATTAAAGTTATGCAGTTCAAATAAAGCCCAGTGATGGCAATTCCGAACATGCACGAAGAAGCGCAGTACATGAGGTCCAATGCGAGCCCATAGGTGCCAAACAGCCATGAGACGATTATGAGCCCGTTCGTGTAGTTGGTCACCGACAGCAAACAGTATGTACGGCGACACTGAACGACATCGATCGATTATCGATCGATAGGTGGGAGGATTTCAAGAAGGATTTCAAGAAAATGCTCACCTGTAGCAAAGCCAACCAATCGAGGAAGCGGCTAAACATGGTCAACATGATCAAATGTGGATTCATTCTGTAACAAAAAAGTATCGTTAATTCTAGGAGCAAACAATAAATAAACTTAAGGAACAAATAAACATCAATCGATAATCGATTCAGTGAAAAGAACAAGTGGTGCAGCAAACATGTTGTAAACAAGGAGTCAAACGCCCAACTTAGGTGGTTCTGAAGCGTTTTCTATACCCAAAAGCCACGTAGCCTTAACCCCCCTCGTTGTTCCTGTTCGTTCAAGTTTCACCTCGACTTCTTTACATCTCCGGCCCGGGTTTCGATGTTGGGTGGGGGACTGTTTAGAAAGATTAACAGCCGAGTGTGGTGCTGTGTAGGTAAACAGGAAAGCGGAAAGAAGCGCTAAGCAACTGATGAAGGTCTACTCATAAGGGACCATTACCGAAATGATTACCAAAATTGAAGGATCCAATAAAATTTTTCCACCCATTAGCTCCGAAGCAATCGATTATTGGTTTAGGGGAAACTGATTGTACCAAACCGATCACCAGCCCAATTTTTGCGCAGTACAGTTTGCGCTTGTTGATTCGTGTCAATAAATGTGATCGATTAATCAATAAGGTGGTGATCAGTGTGATTGGTAGATGGTAGCTGGAGTCTTTACCTTTAATTATCCTCATCAAAGGGGCGGGGCCTGGTGGGCGTTGCTGGAAGCTACAGTATGCCAGTGAAGGATGATATGGATGAATTTCGCGATTGGAAGTGACAAAATTGTAAGTCATTGTGGAGTAAATTTCAAAAGAAATAGGTAGGAAACGGTTCTTTATTGATTAATTGTAAGCTTGGGCAGCTATCTATGGTGTCGGATGTGTTGTTGTGTAAGGATTTGCCGTGTAAAGCAGTTGGGGTCGGTTAATCTTTGTCAAATTCCCCACATATCCGATCTCTATCTATTCGCACGTAATAATATTAAGGTACCCTCGCCTTCAAATGACCAGAAATTGTGCAATTGCAGAAATTGACGTGGCATTAACGTGGCATCGATTCAAGAACATCTTTGAGCACACGTGATGTCACCTTTTCATCGAGAATTTAGCCACGTGTGATCTGGCTGCATGAAACTGAGTGTACGTTCAAAAAGTTACCAAAATTGAAGGATCGAGAGGAGTAGGAGTACAAAATTGGGCGCTATTGCAAGATACGGGGCATCCTTCAGGAATAAGCCTGAGGGAGTAGGAACTCCGGAATAAATGAATAGGGAGTTCCCTCTCCCCCGCCTGAGGCTAAGTCCCTTTTTGACAGAAAGGAAATTTTTCGCTCAGTTTTGAATGCGCTAACACCATAATGCCCCCGTATCTTGCGATAGCGCCTCAAGTTGCTTTAGTGATCATACAAAGCAAGTCTTATGACATTAGGAGACTTCAGAATGGGGAAAATCTCGGTGAACTGCGACGGGTCGATTCGACTTTTAATCCTCTTGCCGTGCATGTGACAATGGTGCCATATTCGCTGCCCTTCATCGCCCAGATCACGCTACTCCAAAAAGGACATACTCATCTTGGTGAAAAGAGAGCTGATTCCCTAGGGAGTAATTGTATGACTAATGGTAAGATAAGTAAAGGCATAGATCGGTAGGTATCCATGTCTGCTGATTGTTCTCATTACAAAGCGTAGCATTGTTTTCCTTCTCCGGGAATGCGCGATGGGAGTTCCGGTTTTTTGTTTCGTCGCCACATGAACCTTGATCGATCACCAGACCAAGTTGGCAGTCTGGAACGGGGTCGCGAGCGAGAGCGGGGGTGACTTCTGTAAACTTTGTTCTATGTCAGGAGAGAATCTCCCCGAGCGAATTGCAAGGAACAGCGGGGAAGGGTTCCTGGAACACATAAGATTACTCTATGCATGGATCCTAATGATGGGCGGAAGTGGTGTAGTGGCAAGTGGCACGCTTACCACGCGAGCGGTCCGGGGATCAAATCCTGGGTCGTGAGTCGCCCGGGCCAACCAAGCCTTCCATCCCTCCGGGGTCGGTTAATTGGTACCAGACTTGTCTGGGAGGATAAAAACACTGACTTGTACATCGGCTGGCCCCCGCAAGTCATTGTATAGGCCACATCGCATTCAAACGCCACTACGAATGTACAAATGGAAGTAGAATGCGTGCCGCATCCCAAAAAGGGATTGATCAACGGCAAATGCTTTATCCTTTATCCTTATGATTCTCCAAAGGCCTTTGGAAAACTCCCAAGGAGGAAGCGGTTATTAAATACAATGTATTTCCGAAACAATGTGCACATTTTTGTTGTGTACTTCTCTAGATCCGAATGATTGCAAACAATTTTGGTCGAAAATTCAGTATTCCACTCAACGCGACTATTTATTTGACATGCTTTGTTCTGCCGCGTGATTTCTCTTTGAATACAAGTCTACTGAGCCTCGACATCGATGCTAAAGAATCAAGCAATTGTCGGCAGGCTAGGACATCGTCTCAACGGCTGTTCAGTGCTCTGCGCCAGAAGCGGCTTACCCTAGATAAAGGTCCATCACCATTCTCTTGGATAGCTGGCTTGTAGTGTGAAGCTTTTCCCCTGGGATGTTTGTCATCTGGGTTTATCCAACAGACGCCTAGCGGAAGCTCGGTAAACGTGACGTCTCCAGAGTCCGTACGCATAGCCGTACTTATTGTGAGTCGGAATATGGGTCTCCAAAGCTAGCTTTTGGCACATTCCGGTCTTCTTGAACTTGGGGTGTGCGTCACGTCACTGAACGGAGTAGAGATCCTGAGTTCAAGGATCCATCCTCGGTTGGGTCCGGGCGCACGCCCTCACTCAGACTATGATGGGATTGACTGCTACTCGGCCGCCGGAAAATAGAGACGTTTTTAAAAGATAATTCACTTGCCAATGACCAGTCTTCTTTCCATGACCAGATCAGTAGGACGGTCGGTCGGTCGGTTGGTAATCTACAGTAACCCCAAGTCGAGGTATCCATACTTTTGGGGGGTGTCCTATGACTTTGCACCGCACTGTATTGGCTTTTCCACCTTTGATGAAAACATTTCACTTGTCCACTGTTTCCTATTCTTTCGATTGTTGAATCTTTATTCTTGAAATTCGAACGCTTTGATTCGATTCTTTCAGTGCACTATGTACCTAATCTATGGCCGCCGCAAGGCGCACTTCTTCCCATGCGCCTCTTTGGCTCCGCCCGATCTTCCGGCGACCGTTCGCAGAGTACGTTTTTCAAAGGTTTGCTTCTCTTCGGAAGTTCTCTTTCTTCAGAAACATGAAGTTTTGTACGTTGTCTGTGATTACAAGTGAGGTGCAAGTGTTGGGAAGGAATGGCCAATGTCAGACTTTGCGAATCGCGCGATTCGCTACTAGCGATTCGCGCGATTCGCAAAGTCTGACATCGGCCTAGTCCTTCACTCTATGGGTTCTTTTCCCTAGTTTCCCTGGTTTTTAACTTATTTCTACCACGTTGGCCCATTCGAGTCCTATTTTGGCTGAGTTATGGGCAAAACTCTTCTGAGCTACGGTAACCATCAAAAGCTAGGCCAATGTGAAGCGATTTCCAGGTGGCATAATTGGCAGCACAACTGCACGAAAAGTGAGAAGTGCAGCTTCTATTCCCGCGTGGACGAAGGGTTTCGCGCATAACCCATCATTTTTGTGCTTACT
>MU895731.1:0-15248 GCA_036418205.1 Ostertagia ostertagi
TTCAAGCCCTATGAAAAAAGATTCCTCACGCAATCGTTCCGAAAACGAATCTTTAAGCAATGACTTCTCCAATAAAACCCCCTTCCCAACAGGCCTAACACTGCGAAATTTCTCAACGGACGCCCAAACATGTAAACGAGTGGCAAATACATCTCAGCACGAGCATTAACCCGCTTTCGGAGTAAATGTTAACCGTCCACCGTCTACTGTTGTAGCTAAATATGCTTAACCTATCCCTTTTCAGTACTGTAGCGCACACCTTGGCGTATCTTTATGAATAATTAAACACGGGGATTACAGGCAAAAACTACATCCTCTTCAGCTAAAAAATAGTGGTGAAAAAGGGTCGTGGCCTTCCCAAAATAAACCACTGCAGTAGTGCGGTCTCTCAGGGGATTTCCTTATCTCCACTATTACTACTATCTATGACATTGCTCTCCCTCTCCCCCTTGCGCCTAGCTCGTAGCGCCATCGGATAGAACCTCGGCTGTATCCCCATACACGACAGGAAATCTGTGCGTGATATATTTACTAAATGTGGTTTTAAGCCGCAGCACTATCCCGGCACGAATGGAGCTTCTGCTCATCTTACGAAACTGCCTTCGGCCCTAGCTTATTTCTGTTGAACAGAATGCCTTCCGCTTCACCAAAACCCTGCACTTTACAAAAATACCAGAAAATCCAGTGAATATATCCAGTGAAGACCTCATGTAGCATCTGTAGGATAAACTAAATTTGCAGAGAGCCTGTGAAACATGAGGTCCGAGTACGAGGTTCACCATAAGTGGTGCATTTATCAGCAAAATGACACCCCTAGGGTAAATTTCCCATCGCTAGGCCGTCTTCGAACCCAACGTTCTGGAGAAATCGCTCATGGCCTTAGGGGGTCCATTCGAAAGAGACGTAAGTGACACTAGGACTAAGCCCAGGAAAGGGAAGAAACGTCAGGGGGACATAAATTGTTCACATCCTTGTTCCATCCTTCAATTGCTCCCCTTAGAACCCTTCCTAGGGCAGTCCCAGGTACACTAATTGGTTCACTCACTTGTATGCCCCCCCCCCAACGACATGTCCCCCAAAACGCAGAAACGAAGAGAAACAATAATACGTATTGAGCAGGAGAATCAAATAACCGGTGAAACGAATAGTCAGGATCTTGAGAATCAAAGAGCCTGCGAAAAGGATCACATGATTATCCTGGCTGTAATTGATCAATTTGATGCATATCACCTGCATACATCTTGCCAGTGATACGGGAAACGAAATGTATTTAATTTTCTCGCATATTCTCCAATTCGTCCAAAACGCACGACCCTACAGGTTTTCTTCTTTCAAAGATTGCTTCACCACCTTACCAGATTCAAAAAATTCTTCACGAAGCCCAAAGTACTCACCTGGTTTCTCACAGATGCCATGCTCCTGGTTCTCTTTCCCGAGTTGAGCTCGTTCCGAGCGGGGTCGCGGTGGCATCGAGCACCGTTTCAGGATCACCTCATTCTTTTTAACACGTGTCTGCCAGTTTTCCGCGCTCTGGAATCAAGTATTTCGAAACTCGTCAATTTTCAATATAATGCATAGTAAAATTTTATTGGGTTACCTTATTCAGCGAGGCTAGGCGTTCTTTGAGTGAAACCACTCCTCCACCCAGTGAATTCATGTCTTCTATGAAGCCAAGCGGACGGCTGGAACGTCGATCGACGATGTTGCTCATGTCATCGGCGCATGTCAGTGAATCTGAAACACCCTCTTCGTCATCGAACATCAATGGCACGGCTACAGGGCCCAATTCTTCGACACGATGACGACGTGGTGGCGAAATCGAACGGCAGCAATGCATTGACGTCAACATAAAGTGGAAAATGCTAACACAATTCAGCGAATGCAAATGGGAAACTCCCACAATGGCGTGTCGGGTGAGGCTAAATGAGACATACTGCGATACGAAGAAACACCATGTTAACGGATTAAGGTCATATCTCACCGAAAACAGGGGTTATCGAAAAAAAATCAAAAATTCAAGATCCTGAGTCGATTCATTTCTATCCACTAACGCCCTAACAATCGGTTGCATTGATGTCTTTAAGAAGAAGCCGGCTACTGGTGAGCTTAAGTGATAAGATTTTTGAGAGTAAGGGCCATGTTGGATGTAGGCTGGCCGTCCGGTACCCTTCATAGATATATAGGGACGGGGACCGGTACCGGCCTAGCCGACAGAATAGTAGGTAATCGTCTACATTCCCCGCGCAACCTCTACTTTCAAATAAAAAGAATGGGAGGAAATGCAGAGCGAAAGCCAAAGTGCTCAGCATGAACAACCCAGTGAAGAACTAATACAACGGTGTACTACTCGATATCATGAGTAAGGTAATGGATTGAGGTAACACTCAGTTTTAGGACTAGACGTCAGGGGGACACTCTGTGGACTTCAAACAGTTTTCATTTTTTCTAATTTTTCCCTCCCTCCACTACGTTTGGTGATAACTGTGATCTGTAAATCACGGTTCTCACTTTATCAGTATTGCACCAAATCCTTAGAGATAAGCCATGGGTCTGATTTCCACTCAGAACTGTGGATCCAATTCAAAGCCTGTTTAACTCATTTAGAGGACTAATGAAGAGCAGGTGATCATGAAATTAACATTTTTGAGTTTTATCTATTTCTATTCCGATAAAATGGAAGACTTATGGGTGCTATCACAAAATATGGGGGCATTGGGTAGCAATTCATTCAAACCGCGTGAAGCATTTCCTTTTTTGCTGAGATCGGGATCGGATCGAGATCGGTCTTTTGAGCGAGGAGGAGAGATTCCAGGGTACTTGAGCAAGTTTCACTTCCCCCTGTTCCTGCCTCACCTAAGCTTAACTCTAGAGGATGCCCACTCATCTTGGCATAGCACCGACTTAGGTATCCAAGGCAAAATTCATCCAACACTTGTGGTTTTTCTATAGCATTCTTTTTGAAGTTCCCGATGTGCATAGATAGAGTGGAGGTGAAAGAAAATAAGGAGAGGAGAAATCGTGAAGCAAAAACGACAAAGAAAAGCGGATTGGAAAGAGGTGGACAAAGCGGATACTAGTCCAGACCTCGTAATATGCCTACAAAACTGGACACCATCAAGAAAGAGTTAGCAAAGAAGCGGACAACCACAATGAAGGCTTCTAAATAAGGAAAGAATTGAAATATAGCCCATGATCGACTCTCTTCTATCTTGGCACTGAACACTCATTTTTTACGTACTTTATTGAAGCCTCTTACGAGTGTAACTAAACACAGGCTGACTTTTCACTTCTTGTCCTATATTCAGAGCTCGATAGAGGTTGTTCCAAGGGGCAAGAGAACTGAGCAATTTCCTTGTCCAATACCGTTCTCGTCTTCTGCAGCTACCCCTCCACAATAATCGAAGACCTTGCAGCTCAAGCGAAAAAAGCAGATGACGAGTGATCTGGAGCTTCCAACAATAAGAGAATGCCCATCACTGGAAGGCTCTTGGACAAGAATTAACCCCAGACTCGAGCCTCACGCCGATCACGAGGTACGCTTAATTATTTGTTGATTTACGGCATGAACAGCAAATGGATCCCGTTCTGTGAGAGGAAGACTTTTCAAGCGTTCCCATCGCGATCACAAGTCACGAGTTTTGAGTGGTGCTCGCTCCCTTGAGAAAATCTAGGGTGATGAAAACCCTTCCATCGACACCCCACACACAATAGTTTTTCAACTTTCCAATTCCTACCGTGCAGACCGTGTAACACCATCACCAGTTTTGCACCTGTCATACATCGATCAAAACTGTCCCAATTCTTTCCACAAAAAAGGCTGGGACGCTGCACTTTAAAAGTCCGAAAATCTTCAACTGGAATCGCTCAGTTCTTTAAGAATATGGAACTTTTTCAAAAAAAAAGTGAAGGACAAACGAGGCGAATGGGTTATCAGAAAGCATGAGAAAATCGAGTTCACGCAAGGAGCGTAACAAAGGGCACAGCTGCTGGAAAAAACTTGGACTTCAGAACGGGTTATGTTACCGAGACACTAAAAAAATAACGACAGGGAGTTCATGATTCCCCGATCAGAGAATGTAAAATAAGTCGTATAAAATTAAAGCTTGTCGCTGATCAAACTACTATGAGATGAGCCACGCATTCGGCACCCACACAAGATGGAACTGGTATTTGAAAGCTTGTCTGCATATGCATATGCAAGAAATCGCTTGTGTAGCTAGAAAGTCTGTGTTTTCCTTTCAAGGTAGGCTGGGACCAATTGAGCCCCTCTCGTGGAATGGGGGGGGCAGGGCCAGAAGCAATCATCCATTGTGCAGTTCCCATCGAGGTAGGGATCGTATTTGTGTTTTTAGGAACTGGTCGCCTTTAGTCTCGAAGTGCTGAGATGCTTGGAAGGTTTGGGCAATATTCGAATATTCGCTGGGCTATGGGACATTTTTACCCATCGCACTTTTTCCGTACAAACCAGCCATAACTGATGGCTGACCTTTTCTCGCAAGCATAAAAACAGAACAATGATAACTGCTGATAAATGGCCACATCGTTGGGTGGCCGGAGATAAGGTGGTTTTCTACAGTAAGAATGCCACCGTAAATCCGGCCAGATAATGATGTAGTCCTGTTCCCGGGCCCGGCCCACTCAAAACTTTGCTAATTTTGATCGGTAACCCATGCCTGCATATTTCACTTTCTAGGACTTTGACTGCTCACTGGGCAAACCATTAGCCGTCAGCAATCCGCAGAATTCGATACTATCGACCGATATTGATCGATACCGCAGGTCCGCATGGAATTTAGACTATTTCATTACAAGAACATCAATAATGTGACCCGCTGCTATTTTCGAGCCGTCTGCGCCAATATCGATGACCCACCTTGGAGCAGACTCATTACCGAATCACATTCCGTGGCAAGCCCCCCCCCTCACTTTGCTGCATGCTCCATCCATCGCAAGATTCGATGGAATTTTATTCAGCAACGAGAAGGAACAATCTAACTGTATATACAACAACATGGAAGACTGACCTTCCTTCTTCGACAGTCTCTACTCATTGCCTCCCGTGTACCAGTCTCTCGGTAACTGGAATAATAAGTTTTTGTTTTGACCTCTTTCTTCATTCTTCTCATCTTGATCTTGCATCCAGCCACATTAGCTCAAAACTTCACCTTGCTAACACCCCACTCCGTTCCCCGCTGAGCCTTCTTAGGGTTGGGTTAAAAATCCCTGTGGAACTCCCGCTCACTTTGCGGGTCGCCGTCCCCTCCACCAACTTATGATCGTTAACTATCGCCGATAGCCTTCCCGCACTTTTCCTCAATTTGCCCGAAGCGAATAATGGTTTGTAGGGCTCACTTTCACAACAAATGACATGAACCTTCCTTACTCCGATGGCCTCTGTAAGCATACGCTTTCTCTCTGCTCTCTGCCCTTTGCGGAACCGAAAACTCATTTCGTGGGCTTCTGTCCACTCAAGGTTACGCTCTCCAGAACCGGTCGGTCTTCTCTCACTTTACTTTGCGCTTTGATATCTATCTCAGTCATTGCTTCGTTCTCACATCACACAGTCAAGTTTACAGCTACTGCTGTACAACAACTCAGAGGTCATTTTAGGCGTGAAACTCGTTAAAAATTTCCTTCTCAGGACTAAAAATAACCTCTCTTACATAAACATGAACCCCTTCAACTTTGACCATCACGACCTATTGGAAACCACCAATACGCCAAATACGACCCCCCCCCCCACTCAAACGTCACAAATACGTGCAATCGCATAATTTTCTAACGGCGAGGTCATCTACTCCTTCACCACATCCTACAAACAGTCCGCACGGGTTCAGTGCCAGTTAAAGTGGAATCAAATGTTTTGCCCATAATTCAGCATCAGCTTCTTATCTTATCCGGACATCAATAATCGCTGCAAAAGGCCTACAATTAAAACGAAATCAGGACATGTGACATAGCACAATTCAGATGTCTACACATGTTACAGAGAATTGGAAACAATATCAGATCAGGAACAGCCTTTAGTACGACATAGAAAGTGTTCACAGCGAGCTCGAATGCAAAGTAACGCTAGAGAGAGGAGTCATTTGCAAAATTAGTTGACTCAGGCGGTGCTTCCCTTCGGACGGAAGCCACATTCGAATGCTTTACGAGCAACTGTGCTATCAATAAGCCAACGGAATGCTCGCGGTGCTTCACATGTGATATCTTTCTGCAGCTTCTAGATGGACTCATTCCATGGGCTAATTGAATCATCCAATTTGCAAGTAAGGTAATAGTAGTGCTCTGAACGGAAGCCAGGCAATTTGCGGGCTGCAGTGATATTCATGATTCCTCGCAAGGTGAGGAGATTAATGTCTAGTTTTATCAAAAACACGACGAATACAGGACTGCGAAATGTTGGTGGGGGGGGGGGCAAAGTGACATGATAGGTGCTGACTAGACCACAGCTGGAGAAGAAAGCAACTTTTCAATTCTTTCCCACCATATTTCACGATCAGTCGGGTGAGGTAATCTCCAAAATATAAACGTGCGCGCGTAGGTTGGTATTTGACTAAAATAAGATCGGAGAAAGCAACACTTACATTGGAAAGAAGAACCTACTTTTCCGCGCGACGAATGAGCCATAGGCAGTTCATGAAATACACCCTTCAAGAGATACAGCGCCTGATTCGGGAAAAGCAGAAAAGAATGAGAAAGATTACGCAAAGACGCAGATGCTTTAACAACGAGCATGCATTGTTGCTTGACCGAACACTAATACAGGGTCCTAAACTCGTAGCGGTCTTCCGGCATGTTAAGTGGCGAAAATGGTGCTATGCAGTCGTGGACTTAAATGCAAAGTTCGGGATCAGAACCACCGAAGAGGTCCTCACCATGGCTGGAAGTGCTGGGTACGCAAGTGCAGAGGTAGCTGCCACCTTTCTACATCAAAACGCGTCACTAGAACCCTAGGCGCCATGGACTTCTAACGACTCCACCAAACTACATGACTGGTCCGCCCACCGTTCGAATATCTGTCTGGCGTCACACTGTCTGCTCTCTCTTCTCGGACTTCTCTACCACTCTCCGCGCTCACATTATCTCTCATCTCCCTGCCTGTCTTTTGAACTTCTCCACAGCATGGAGCAAAATGCTCGTATTTCCTGTGTATTTCAGGATTTTCTTTCCTTTTTTCTCCACTGGCGGTCCACCTCCCATCCCTACTTTCACATTTGAGTGGAATCAACCCATCAATTAATCCTGATTCTTGCATCTAACAATCTCATTCACAGGGGATCATAAAAAACTTGAAAAATAATAATCGCGAGCTGCACCTTCAAAGGCAGGTGGCATGGTAAGTTCAGCGTTGAAGAAGTAAGCTAGTAAATGTGCCCACTATGCTATTATATATTCTTCTTGGACTCCAAGGCCATCAGCGTGCGAAGGGACAATTCCCGTAGCCACATAAAAAGAACTACACATATTCTCTCAAACACGCCTTCTGCCTCGGCTCACCCTTCCTGTGCTGCCTTGCCTCTGCTGAATCCTCGCCGTCGAAACGCCTAGCTTCTCTTAGGGCAGATAGGCCAGAGGAAGAGCGTTCACGTTGGTGTCGTTGAGACTCGTTCAGCAATTAGTTCTAGGGGAAAAAGAGTTCTGTTGCGCAGGCTTCGAACGATTTCCCTTGGTTTTATTTCAGCGCTACTCCTCCAAGCACCTCTTTTCATTTTCAACGAGAAGTCAGACCGTACCATCTGCCTTCAAGCATTGTCCGAGACTACCAAAAACGAATTCCACTGACTGACGAATGAGAAGAAATAGACGCACAGCTGAAAATACAATCCGACATTCAAAAGGCAAAGTGACATTGGGGAGGTCGGAGTTATTTGGGAAATTAGTTGTCAAAGCCGGTGTTTTCCTCAGAACGGAAGCGGCTCTCGAATACTTTACGAGTGACCGTGCTATCAATAAATCTATGGAACTCGCACTATGTTTTGCTATTGCACTTGTTCGGAAAGCGAAAGTGCTACGAAATACAAGTTAACACAATTCACTTCATTTTGAAATCACAAATATACAGGGGGGGGCCAAAAAAAAGACATTTTGCCTATGTCGGACTTCGGCTCTTTTTTCTTCGCAGAGATTGCTGTCGTTGACGGGAGTTCCTCAGCAGAGTATTCCCTAAGTGTTCCTCTATTAGTGTACGCAGGCTCTCCTTCACTGCCCTCACCGTCTTCAGAATATGACGTCATCTGTCACCGTCGTCAGGCTCAAGGAGGTCTACCGTAAGAGCTTCAGCCTGAAGCTCTTACGCAATTTCGTGAATCGATTTAATGTTGGATAGTTTTCTAGAGGCATTAGCTACCACTGTGCAAATCCCCTCGGAACTAGCTTTCCAGTAAGGGTCGTTATGGTACACGATCCTTCGAAGACCCCATTGAGATCGACCAGTGCACCATGTTTCCAGGGCTAATTCTTCTGATGCCGTCCACGTACGTGGCCACTATGAAGATTTTCTTATAGAATGGAATGCACTCTTTAATAATAAGTTGGAACCGTTCGGTCTGAGTTGAGTAAAATGTGCTTAAATCCATCTGGAAGTGGAGGCAAAATGTCTTTTTTTTTGCCCCCCCCCCCTGTATAGTGACGATCGCTACATTTACAACAGCGGACCAGCAACTAGAAGGAGTATTAACATTTAGCGATTTTGGACCAGGATATTTTTTCTGTGCGGGTAGGCTGCCTTCCAGATCTAGTTAATATAGTGGCACCTGTTCCGAACTAACCATAAAAAAAGAAACTATAGCAACTGCTTGCCAACGAACTCGCATCGTAGTGCGCCACGTCAGGAGACCGGTTTGGTACCATTATCCCATCCTGAGAATAAAAGGCTTGCTTAGTGTGGACGAGGTTCGATGCGAGATTTGCCCACCCGACCGTGAAGTGAAACAACCTGTCGAGACGGAAAACAGCGCCGTTTGCCGCTAGACCGCCTCAACCCAAGAAAAAATTCTGAAAAAAAGTACTATAGTTTATATCGACACAATTTGAAAAAAAAATGAAGCCAAGGCTCCTTTGAAAAAGTTGGAATACCTCCCAGAGATGTTACGAAACGTCTGAGTAATACACTAGAAACCGGTTCAACAGTTTGTCCAGTAGTGAACAAAATGTGATCAATAGCAATACGTCCACTTAACACATCCTCATGACACATAGGGAGGAGTCAAAGAGTGTAAAAATTGCGCATAGTATAATTAAAATTCTCCTTACCATTTCATTGTCGCCGATATTTGATATGTGGGAACGTTTTGTGATCGCATTAAGTGGCAAACTGGTCCAACGGCATTTTTCCGTTCACGCAGCATCCTTTACGTACATCAGCACATACAAGGCCAACAATCGAACCGGATTATCGCAACATAAGCTTAGCGGAATTGGACCCGCACACCACCGCTAACCATTCTAGCATAATAATTACCGAATTGCAAAATACAAAGGTGAGAAGTTGCCAAAGCACTTCGATCAGCGCTATCTGCAAGTTACAGGGGCATTGTGGTGGAATGTATCTGAAACCGGTAAAACATACACTTTTTGTTGTTGAAAATGGGATCCGCTTTAGGCAGGGTTTCTCCAGATTTCCTTGCCCCTGTCTTCGAGCTTAGCCGGTTTAATCCCCTTTTTTTTTTTTTTTTTTTTTTTTTTTTTTTTTTTTTTTTTTTTTTTTTTTTTTTTTTTTTTTTTTTTTTTTTTTTTTTTTTTTTTTTTTTTTTTTTTTTTTTTTTTTTTTTTTTTTTTTTTTTTTTTTTTTTTTTTTTTTTTTTTTTTTTTTTTTTTTTTTTTTTTTTTTTTTTTTTTTTTTTTTTTTTTTTTTTTTTTTTTTTTTTTTTTTTTTATTCCCTTCATCTTTTCGGATGCACGAGTTAACTTCGGTCTTTACATCTATGCCGTATCAAACCAAATCGAGCGCGTATTTAGGGTTCCCAATCGACAGCGCTAAGTAATTTAGGCGTGCCAAAATATTTCCATAATTGATAATGTACTGCAGAGTCACTGCCGATACCATTGCAACTTGTCGGAAGAAGAAGGCTGCTTACCCTGACGGAATCCCCATCCAAGGACCTTTGAATAGCGTGCACATTGTTATTATGCTATCTCCGACCAGATTCAGGCCAATTTTCCAGACGAAAATGTCACTATAAAGCCTGCTTTCGCTCTGGTCACGGATGAACCATCGACTAACCATAAAATGTCGACAATTCCATTGCTTTTCAAATTGTCATCTGATCAGCGCACAATTTCACATTTTTTCAAGTGGGAAAAAAAAAATATCCCAGCTGCGATACAAGCGACGGGATCAAATGTACAATACGACGCGAGTCCGGATTGGGGAGAAGCATTTGATCGAAGCAGCAAAGAAAATAAGAGGCAGAAAAACCCTCCTCAGAATACCCTAGCGAAAAATAACCCCAAAAGATGTGAAAAACCCAACCAACAATCTGAGCCGTGAACACTCCTTAACGTCTATTGACAATGCTTTGCGCCAATAAAGCTTGATTTTTTTCGAACACATCGGCGGCCACTGGAGTCTAAAGTTAACCTGGGTTTAGATTAGGTTAAGTGCATACCACGACGTTGGCCTATGCTCTAAGTCCTTATAATTGGGCCTAGCCTTGTCCTTTGCGCTTGCTCAGTGCATGAACGGGTCTCCATATTTTAAGTGACCTAAACTAACCTCCAGGAGAGGAACAGCTACCACCCCACATTTGGCGAATGGCATGAACGCGCAATGTGCGCGTTCATGATTTCAACCAGAAGGCTTTGCTTTGATTGTTTGGCGTGGCAGTTTCCAAATTTCAAGTTTTTCAAATTGTTCCAAAATTGTCTGTATACATAAGTATTATATTGGAAAAATAGTACATCATTAATTAATAAGAAATGGAATTATTGAAAGAAGGATATAAATTAGAAAAGGAAAAGTAATCAGCCGGGATACACGCACAACGGGCAGAGTCAATGTTAGGAAATTTTCATCCCACTGATCATTACCTTCAATAATTTCATTACCGATAGTGAAACACACTGTCTTGCAAATCCTAAAATGTATAAAGACAATTTCGGCGCTTGAAAGATGCCACGTAAATCACGCAAACCTATGTGATCCACTACTGAGTCACACTCAGGACTGGCCCTTCAGCTATTCGAACGGGAAGAGCCGTAATCGGGTGAAGCAAGTTAACAATTTCCAGGAATAGTGCTGACAGGGAATCGTTATTTTGTGAAGTTGACAGGGCCGTGATGCGAGAAAAGGGACCAATTTCACCGCTTAGATACGGGATTTTCTGATATGAAACATAACATAACGTAGATCCAGGACTGCTTCAGGACCAGTACAATCACCTTTACATCTCACTAATCGTAATCTCAGGTCGTAGCGTGGGAAAGCGTAATTCAAGGTCACCATCCCACCCACTTCCCCTTCCGTCTCACCCATATCCGCCTTCAATCGCATTTCGTGCTCCTGTAAAATTGATCAATTACAATGCCCTACGGAATCGATCAAGGACGAATTATCTGAATAATAGTCAGAATCTGGTGCCGACCGCCAAATCTCTGTTTTCTTGATCCTGGTCACAACACCAGCCGGTTCTGAAGAGCACTTCTGGAAGAGAGAGTTCTCAAGTAAATGCGAAGATTCGCGACCGTAGGAAAAAGAGTAAAAAAGAACCTAATGCGCCCAATTTTCTCAGTAGTTCTTAGTTGGGAAAAGAGGTTTGAGAGTAATTCGAAGAGAGACCACAACGGCGCGCTTGGTCTCTGCAGAACCGAGTCGCCGCTGCGGTCCTTCCTCGATATTGCCTTTGGAAATTCATCGAAAACCCCACAAAAGCCCGATAATTGGAATTTCGGTCACAAAGCACTATCCAAAAAAGGAACTGCATGGGAGCTGCACGAGATTGAAAGCCGCACAGCAGCTGAAATCATGACTTTGCGAAATCATCCCGTGCATCAGCTATGTATGTACTGGGGCAATATCGCTTCTCTATTGACATTTTGCCCGACGGCGCTCGGGCTATTAGCTGCCGTCCGCTCCGACCCACATACCCCATTTCAGGCCTAATAGAACATCATTAGTTATGTTCTGTTCTTTTGCTTGACGTATTTCTTTGAACGACATACTGGTCCATTCATCATATTGCCATCATATGAGCGTCATTCATCCACGGAAAGGCATTTGTCAGAAAAACAACCAGGAAAAAGAAGAAAGCCATGGAGGAGATAAGACGAAGAACTGGCTACTTGGGCAGAATGATAAGCAACTTTTTATGCGATATTAATGGGCATTCCTCCGCTATTACCGAATAACAGCAGCAACAAATAAGCAGTATCAAGCTATAGAAATTCAGTTGAAGCAATAGTTCCTGGCTCTGATTGCTTCCAAGCTTAGCGGAACCTTCGACGGCGTGTTAGTCAGAAAGACGCGAGACAATGGGCAAGAGAAAGGCCCGATTGCGCACGGTGAAAGCGCCTATTTGACCAGACCGTTTTACACGTGGCCGTGCGTAGACGAGGAAAACACGACGACGACGACGACAATCGGGACGATGTTTGTGTAGTTGCCGCTCGTCAAGCAGCTCTCACTACATTCACCTCATCGACAAGAGCTCGTTTACCCATTAACAACTCTTAGTAGGGGTAGGTATGGTAGGGGAACACGGGCAAACATACGAAGACCGTCGTTTGAACATCATTGGCGAAAATGAACTGCGCCAAGGGACTCTTTCACACTCACTTCGCCTTCGATTTCAATCAACGTAACGGGCCTGTAAGGAAAGTTTTGGGCGAAAACATGATAGACCAAGGTCAAGAGTTCAGTGTGAGACTCAACCTGCCGAACAGTGATGGATGGAGAGTAGGGAGGTCACACAAGTCGACAGGAGGAAGCAACGAGGAGGAGAGGGCCATGAAAGAAGGCACGGGCACGAGTAGGTCGGTAGGACCAATCGTAAGCAGGTTTGCAAGGCGACTAAGTAAAATTGCTCTATTCGGGCCAAACAATGAAGAATGGAGACAAAAAAGAGAAGGAGGAGGGCAGACAACTGAAACATTGAAAAAGAGGAACCTAGACAAAATAGGAGAAGAAAGAGAAGGTGTTATAATGACAGAGCCAAACACGCTCTCCCTGTTACCTGACCTGTAGAACACAAATGCCCCATTATTCAAGGTCAGCTAGCGGTTGAACACCCTTCAACAAAAGTTTTTCACCTCGCATGTCTCAGCTGAAATAGGCAATTGATTAGGTGATTGTTCAAGTGGAACCTGACGAGTCGCAAATCACATTTGACAGCAATGGGTTGCATTATTTGAAAAAAAAAAATCTCAGAAGAAGGAAACAAGATACACATGTGGACAAGGCTAGAACTGTAGACAGCAAAACCCATGCCAAGTGGCTGCTCACTCTTCTTTCTTGCTCTTTATACCACAGCCCTGCGTTATCAGTTATCTACTACCATTCAAAGACCAAAATACGAAAGCTCCACAGACTCAAGAGAAAGGGAACTACACACCTCCTTCGGATTTTGCTAGAACAATTCACTGACGATTTAATCTCATTTTTTCGCCTTAAAGAAGAATGCAAAAAAAATCGCTTGGAGATGGAAATATCAATCATGGAGTAGCAGATCGACTTCGATCACCAAACAAGCTTTGAGAAGCTTAATTTTAGCATGATCGAACTAATTTTATTTAAACCATACATCAATAGTCTCTGGAAATCAAGCGAGTGTGAAAGATTTGTTTACATCACAGCGGAATAGCGTTTGTAGACTTATCAAAGCAAAATCATCAAAACTTTTAATATTAATTCAGTAATAGTAAACAGTAAAAGTAATAGTAAGCAAAACAATTAGAAAACAAATTTTGCTTGAAATACGGAGAGCCCCAGTTTTCAAGATGCTTGATCACTTTTAATAACATGACTGTTTATAAGTATGTGGCTAACTACAACCAGAACGCACATTAGATATAAATGTAAATCAAACCTCCCAAATTTAGAGCTCGAAAATGGTAAAAAATACTGAAGATGCCAAAGTCAGAGAAAAATGTTAAATTATTTCCAGCATTGCGAACCTGTAAAAAAGCTACGGTATGGGTATGGGTGGAAGGACGTCGTTTTTCCACCAATGGGAAGCTTCTCGGAAACAAGGGATAGTCTAATCTCTGCGGAGCTTTTTGCTATGCGTACTACGAAGCAATAAAAAACCACCTCGAAGCTACCCCTTGCAAATCGGCGCCATTAATTGCGCTACCGTGACATTTCCTATGTTTGCGCGGAAGAAAGATGGTAATGCAACTCTTGCCTCTTTTTCTTTCCTGCATCAATCCAGATTTCCAACGCCTTTTCCATACATTCACTTGAGACAGATGAATGGAAGAAAACTGATTAAAATTGAAAAAAAAAACTTGCGAACTTGAAAAATTTCGGGTAAAACTGCAATTAAGGTACCATTTCGCAAGTGCCATTAGAAGGGGGTCAAATGAGCAACGATATTCTCCTTTGTGCTCATCGGTTTGTGAAGGGAAGAAAGCAAATAAAAAATAAGTGGACTCATAAAATAAATCCTATACTTAAACTAGAGAAATAAATTAGCTGAACCTCATAATTTCGATTATATTCGTATAACTATAGATGAATCTATTCGTACTAATCTATTTTAATTATGAAGCTTCAGCAAGAATGAACTTAGAAAAGAATTCTGAGTGTTAGAGGAAGAAGTAAAAGAAAGACGGATTCCGATATTGAAGCCTTTTTGAACTTGTTTCCCTGAAAAAAAAAACCCTCAGTAGCCCTGACCCATTATCAAAAGTAAACAGCAAACGGTTTCGGACCATATTCAGATTGACCTTCGGAAGGGTTTTAAATGATAAGACGCCCTGTTGTGCTGTTGTGCACTGAGGGCGTGGACAGATAGATGAGAATCTCCGGAAAGCGAAAGGTCATCACACCACGCACAACTCGACCGTGACTTAAAACCAGTAGTTGAAGGGTCCTTTTTTGCGGAGAAAAAAAAAGCTCGTGGAGGGGCATGGGTCCTAAATAGCACGATATACCATATTTTTGATGTATTCGTGTACCTAAGCGTACCATTAACAGAGCCACTCTGAAAAAAAATGATAGCTGAGGTGGCCGTGTGTTCTATGTATAGAGTACATTTGCGAAGTCAGTGGGTTAGCTTCAATTGAAATTCACACCCAAAGATTTTATG
>MU895733.1:0-14587 GCA_036418205.1 Ostertagia ostertagi
TTCCCTTTGCACGGACTGTTCGTGCTTTTTCTGGAACATGAATATGAACGGGATGTGTGAGTGCTGATAAGCTATGGTACGTATACCATGAAAAGCTGAGTTGGAATGAAATGGTGCCCCGGTAGCGTAACTGGTAGCGCACTTGCCCGGAAAGCGAGAGGTGCGGGTTCTAGTCCCGCCTGGGGCGAAAGTTTTGTTCACAACCCAGTATTCCTTGTGAATATGAAAACATTTTTTGGTGGCCCCAATTTTAGCAACCTTCCATATCCCCAGCCTTTTTAGCCTATCGCCATCTGTACTACCAGTATGTTTATGAGTCTCCATGGGGCAGTGGTAGCCGTTGTAACTACTGTAATGAGAATATAAATCATCATGGTAAATAACCGGATGTGCCATGGAAACTTTACGAGTTGATGGCGACGTTTAAGGGCAGCTGAGGAGGGCGTGGGGAGGGGCGGGGGAATGTGGCGACGGGCATTTTGAGTCATCTTGACGCAGAATTCATGTCGCTCGGCGGCGGAAAACTATCACTATCCCTTTCTTTGTGCTTTCAGCGTTGTTTTCTTTCATTGCCAATCGGCTAAATAACTCAAGCAGGGGAATCTGAGCCCCTCTCCGTTGCTCAGGTCATTGACTCCAGCCGAAACTTCACTTCAGATTCAGTGGAATGCAGTCAGCGAGCCCTCTTAGCAAACCCCCTCACAAATGGGAGCTTCTTGTGGGGTACATATAGGTCGTTCAGCGATGATCAATTCAAAATGTGATGGGAATGCCCATGCTCAGAGCTTTCAACCAAATAACTACTTATGCCCGTGCCCAGGGCTTTTATCCCGAATCATAGAAGGGTTCGAACATGTACTTAAACTATGAATGGCCCAAGTTTCGCTGATGTGCACCCCTATATTTTTCTGAGCTCATACGCGCTTCTTGAGCCAAGTAGTCAACCTAAGTGCGACGTGATCCATAAAAGGGGCATAATGGTGATATGAGGAAGCTTCTGCCACTGGGGTAGGTCCAGCTCCCACCACACTCCCTTGGGGGTCCTGCTCCTACCATTTTCTGAGACTCTCCGAGTCTGACTCGAGAAAGAGTCGTGCACTGGTGATCTTTCGGCATATGATAGCGTATTCGAATCCGTATTTAGGTGTCTCAGATTCAAGGAATTACCCTTTCTATGGTTACCCTAGTTGGGTACGATTCGTGGTTGTTTTGTGCGGTATCTGATCCAGCTGATGGCTCCTCATTCTTCTGGTCATTTTGTATGCATTATAGACACATTTGTTTTTAGGTCACTGTGCCAATGGGTTCTATACATAGAAATGTGTTTTTATTAGATTAATACGGCCTAAGAATACACATGAATTATTTCTTACGCAGAGAGCGCGTATTGGTGAAGTAATGCAATTTGTATCAACGAGACCAATGACGTGCACAAATCTTTTGTCTGAACTCGAAGAACGTCAGCTATGGCTTGGGTTTGGGTACCCGGGACGAACGTCACAGCTTATGGATGCTATTTTTGAGATCGGATACCCTACAAAACCTATCCTTAAGAAAGTACCCACTTCTGGAAAAGTGTTACTTTATGAATGGCAAAACACGATTGGCGTCCGTTTCGACTCCTTTTTAGTGGATGGGCCCGTAATTGAGTGAAGAACTCTCTACGAGGCTCTACGAGTTTTCTCCCGCCGCTAAACTGTTTTAAGAAGCGCCGTCAAACATTTAAAACCATTATAAATCCAAATAACCTTTAAATAAAGGATCATTTTCCAAATGAACCTTTGTGATTACCCTCATTTCACCGCTTCCTAAGAACAACCTCACAGTGATCCTACGTGAACTGCCTTTGCATTATATCTTTTTCACTGTATTCTCGAAAAGAACGACTATCCTTGGCAGATTCATAATGAATAGTTCCTTACACTTTTGAGATATTTATTTGAGGGCTATTACTTTTAGGCGACTGTCAGACTAGATTTCCAGAGAAATCGCTCAGTAACGAGTGAAGGATTCTATATCCTAGAGATGTGAGTTTAGGTGGCCACGCAACGGAGCTGATGCCTTCGCTAACCGGCTGCGATTGTGCAATGCTTATATTCGCGCAGATCGTGAGGATTCCTGTGCCCCATCTCGTCAGTGCGACGTGCTCCTACGTTTTCGTTTTGCATCGCAGGCGGTGGTGTCTTTCCGTTCCTGGTGGCGTTTAAAGAAGTTCCATTGTCGTATTGGGTGTTTTGATTTCCTTCCATTCCTTCTTTTCGCACTTGTTGTCTAATTTTGAATTAATATAACACAAACTTTATTGGGTGTGCCTTCAGACAAAGGTCTAAATAGGGACAGACGGACCCCAGTGCCAATTTAGAGGATTGGTTTCATGCCGCTTCGCCAGTCTGCGTTGTTCTTCAGGATCCATTAGTTCTATGACCAAACCTCTCCAAACAGGGTCAACCAATGCATTCGGCAAATTTCTGGGTCAGAACGCCCGCTCCCTCGGAAAGGTCTTTGAAGGAGTTTTTTGGAGCTTTTTGTAAGTAGTCAAGAATTACTCAAGCAGTCCTTTTCAGGCCAGCCTTCCAATTGAAAAAAAATCCCATCAGGGATGGTGGAAGGTATCTGTTATTGCTAAAACAGCAGAACGAAATATGATATCCTTCTCGACAAGTACAAGGACTTAGTACAATAACGGATGCGAAAGCTATCGTTGGAATGGCTCACGGTTGACCCTTCCTGCGAAAGAATGAGCTGAATGTTTAGAAATTCATCGTGAGGCCTTTGGAGTGCTTCTGTTGATGCTAATGTATGCATTAATGGATCCGTCCGATCATTTGCGACAGCCTAAGCTAAGCACAACCACGAGGGCACCAAAGTGTTCGTGTAGTTCTTCCAGAAAGTTGATAGATGTGATGGGATCATGCGATTTCCGCGGGAAATGCTCATTTCCGCATTCTGCCGCTGTGTTTGAAGTTCGTTCCGTCGTCATTTCGATAAGTGCCGGACGTTGGAATTCTCAAACAATTCCCACAAAGACAAAACCCACGAGAAAAAGGTAAATGTAAACTAAAGTCTGACAAAAGGAAGACAGTCCGTTAGTTCGCTCTCTAAAATTAATTCCAAATAATCAGAAACAAAACACATCAAGATTTCACTCTCTAGGCCACCACTGGGCACTAAAAAGACT
Source organism: Ostertagia ostertagi (assembly GCA_036418205.1). Taxonomy (NCBI): domain Eukaryota; kingdom Metazoa; phylum Nematoda; class Chromadorea; order Rhabditida; family Trichostrongylidae; genus Ostertagia; species Ostertagia ostertagi. The sequence goes on from MU895733.1 coordinate 3,179, forward strand.
GCGATTTCAAAAAGTTTCGGCCCAAAGCGACCCAATTCCAGCAAAATATGTCAACCGTATTTTTGCGACAAGGGTTCTCTCCGTTGTAACCGTATCAAGTACCATGTCACCGTATTCCTAATTAAGGAAAGTATATCAAACCTACAAAAAGGCTTCCTAGACAACAGCAACATCCTGTCACGGCAGTATAGTATTCTTAATCTTTTGTGACAAATCAAGAGGCCCAGCGATGTTGTTGAGGTGTCGAGCTTTGATCGAGCTCCCCTAAATAAGGAACTTCCCCTATCACGGGTCCTTCCATTGTGACCTTTCCTCTTTGGGAGGGCGCGATAGATTTAAGTGAGGATTAACCAACCACCACAGATCAGAGTAGAGTTGCTCCGAATCGCCAGAGAATCGCGGAATACGAGCGAGGTACCGTCGGTTCGATTGATGTACTAGCGACTCGACAGTGTGGGAGATTGGCTAGAGTCCTTCTCATGGGCACGTTGACTCTCGCCCCTTATTGGGCTTATGAGGCCATGGGAAAGTGGTGAGAGTCGATGTGAGCAGGGTGGAACTCTCGCCACCTCCCCACATTGTTGAATAGCTGGTACATCTTTCGAGATAGTGGCACATTGGTGGAAGCGCTGGCGCATTGGTTGCACCCCGGCATTCGCTGGATTCGCAAAGTTTGACAGCAATCTAAGGCGGAGTATGCGTACAAATGTTCGCAATCTGATGCGAGTCAGACCCATGGCGATTTCCCGAAGTGATCACATCTGGGCGTGTGCCCACCACCTAACCTTCAGAATGGGTCATCTGATGCAAATCAACAAAGAAAATCATCACGGGAATTTCTGCGCATCAAATTTTATGTGGTGTAAATGATTGAGTACGAAGATTTGAAGCAGACTACTATTGTAGTAGACTCTGAAGACTCGAATACTGGAGTGCGCTCCCACAACCCCACGTGTCAGAAGGTGTCATCAAAACGGGTACCCCCAGGAGGCCCGTCGCGCGGCAAGAAGGCCGAGTCAGCGGACGAGTCGCGCGCGTATTAGGGATTTCGCGTCAAGTTAAATAGAATGTCCCATTGCACGTCCTACATCGCACATCACGCGCTGCAACTCGTCCGCCGACTCTGCCTTCTTGCCGCGCGACGGGCCTCCTGGGGGGTACCCCATCAAAACGCCTTCTAACTTCCCATCACCAATAATGTTTCCGCATTGGCTCCACTTCGTAGCCGTCGCACCTAGCGCCATTAGCAGAGAGCAGTGCTTTTGAGCTCCCCTGTTGGAATTCCTGTTCCAATACGCATTTATATCCGGGCAAGAACAGTAATACATTCCCTTCGAATCTTTATGGTAGGAAGAAGGGTGCTGAGAAGGAAAGACTCTTCCAAACACAGGTCATTTCACACTGTAAGAATCCTGGTTAAGATTGCCGCACATGTATTCAATTTGGGGTCCAACCGCACATGTGGCTGTGTTTAATATGGAGTACCGCATTGAGGAATTGGGGCTTCCGCGTACTGCGTTTTTCTTTCATCAAGCGCAACACTTCGCATTTTATTATTTTTAGATATCTATTTCACATATTTTATTTTATTTCACTGAATTGCGACTCGCAGCTTGCTCCACCTAGCAACCACAACATTCCCTATGGGTCGATTTATCGCTCAGCGTAGGTAATTCACTATTCATTTCCGGATCTCCACCGGTCAATTCCGAGTTATAGAACGCTAGTTGTTTGGTACGGGTGTTTTCATAAAACCGGTTTCAGCTTTTGTCAGGCTTAGAACGTGAAAGCACGGAAACGTCGGCTGTAAAAAGTTATTTATCAACTTTTGGTTGGAAGATGCAACTGCGAGGGTGGCCAAAAAAAAGAGCACTGCCCACTCCACATTTCAAAACGGAAATTATTTCCGCCGCTGCTAACAAACAAGTCTGATCCCAACTGAATACTTAAAGGCAAGATTCGGGATAAAATAGGTGTCTAAAAGCGTTCAGTCATGATACTAGAGGTGGGAGGTGGTCTATAAAAGAGAAGGAAAGCAAACGAAATCACAGATTACGCCCCGTACAGAAACCTCCCCTATTTCAGCAACATTCCACCTTGGGATAGAGAAAAGGCGCGTTGGACGAGTTTCGCGAGCCTGACTCTAGTTGCTCCAGTGCCATTGACACAGGATCGCGGTGGGACCGCTGCCTCAAATGCGCCCGCGCTTTTCAAGCAGCGCCACGTGGCAACGGACAGCGGAGGGTGGGGCTTGCGGACGAAGGTGTGAGTTGCAGGTCGGACGAGCTGCTTGTGCCTTTGTCGCGCACTTCAAGCGGCAAAAGGGGTGCGACAACAACACTTGTCCGCCTGCCTACTACCCCCGGGATGGAAGAGGCGAGCGCGCCTAATCGTGGAGCGTGCCTTTAAATAGACGTTAATAATCTATATAATCTCCATCAAAACAAGGCTACTCAGCAGCCTTTCTACCCACTACATCAGAAGGTTTTCACCGGGAAGCATTGTTGGGCACGAGTACAAAGCTCAAGAGGTTTCGTCGAGAGATACCAAGACAATTTACAACGTCTCTGAAGTGCTGGTCAAAAGCGGTTTTGCATAGTCACAGCTAATGTCTCTGGGAAGCTATTCAACAGTTAATCCATTGAAGAAATTATGTAGCAGCTTCAGGTCGGAGCGATTACGGTAAGCCTCGTTGAGCTCGACGGTGACGGCAGATGACGTCATATTCTGAAGACGGCGGGGCAGTGAAGGAGGGCCTGCTTCTGTTTACGGGGGAACACCTAAGGAATATTCGCCGTAAAACTTTCATTAACATCGGCTCCCTGTGCGACGAAAAGTTCGATGATGTGCGCCATGGGCTAAGTGTCTCTTTTTTTGGCCACCCCTGTATATTCTCATATTCTGGACTATTCAAAGATTTATACAAAGTCGAACTTGGACAGAACCGTTTCGGCTCTTTTGACCGCTACTGTAGTTCCTCCTACAATAGGGAGAGTGGTCCAAGCCTCATCCCCACCCGTGGCTCTGATTGTTGCAAAAAGTGTCGGACGCGACATACGGCGAGTACTCTTGCCACACACTGTGTAACCTTAGACGAGAGAGATACTAGGTTACGAATGGTCTTGGAAGGGACCCAAACCGGCGCGCAGTCTCTGCAGTCATCGTAGCTATCCGCTGCTCTACCGAACTCCTATGTATTTTTCCTGCATCTCTTCTGCCCCGTTCCCGACGTTCTGAATATTATGAGGGACATTCCGTAATAACTCTCATCGTCAGGGCATTCGGCTGAAGAGCCGGACCACCCAACATAGACGAATGTGTCGAAGCGAAAGACATGACATCGTGCTGCCAATCTCACAGTGAAGTGTCCGGCGACGGATCTTCATACATTTCTAATCTAAAAGAGCTCCTGTTGACATCTTCGTTCCACTACTTACCACATAAGCAGTCATAAGCATTAGTCGTTCGAATATTCAGTCTACTCATAAATCCAAATCTCCTAAAGGCTCAGAAATCTCTCACTCCCACCCGCCTCATGTCATTTCCTCCTGATAGTGCCTCTATTTCCATCAATCCCTTTATACTGATTCCGACTGCGACGTGGAACAGTACCAGAAAGATCACCTCTAAACTTCTTACATGCATGTTTTTGGCTCTAAAGTCTAACTTCAGACCTAAATCCTTGCTTACCAGTGAATGAGTCATAGCAACCAGATGCCGTCAGAAATATCAGATAAATTTTTAAATTTTTTAGCGGTCAGGCCTTTATCGTCCTCGAATTTGGGGAAACCAGAGTTTGATGCTTGTTGATTGCGCAGACCGAACATCATAGACGATTTGAGACCTATGAGATTTCGAAGTATTGCGCTCAGCGACTTAATTGCGAGACCATCTAAGAAATTTTGCCCTCAAGCGATTTAACCCAAAACTCATTTGGAAAGCGTGATACACTTCAACCTTGGCGCGTATAACCCCTCGGTTAACATTGTTATGCCCTCCCTGCAGAAGTTCACAGGTATATCTGTAAAATGTGATATAATTATGCGTCTGTAAATTGCAGACTTCGCCATGGGATTAGAAATAATGGGGGTGAAATGAAATTATTCTGTTAGCTTTGTTTGCCATCTCAATTTTCCAATGCTTTTCTGTCAGGATTCAAAAGAAGAAGGTGTGTAAACACGTTCCCATTGTGCGGTGTTCATTTTCGAGACTCCTGAGCTCAGAAGGACAGGACTCGGAGAACTTAGTGATGCCGCGGTGGAATACGTAATGGCCCTCACTCTGACTCGTACGTCACCTAAGGAGGTATTAGGCTGCACGAGAGTTTTGTTCAGCAGGGCAAAAAATCCGAAGTTGCAAGCCGGAAAGTTTCTTTTCCGGAACATTTTGTTCGGATTTCTTTGCATTATATTTCTTTTTGTCACTGCGAGCCTTTTACATGTATAGCTGTAAAGGAGCTTATTTGCAATACTCGCCTGCTCCGACACTTTGAAGCGGTCCGTTAATGCTCGGGCACAAGCATCTTTTCTTCTCCTACCTCCTAACTCACTCATTACTTGTTGCTCGACCGCTATCCGTCCCGGGAATGCTAGAAATGCAAACGCACATTTCCCAAGCCGTTGTGCTCCGGTTCTCGTCTGCGCTACGGTTGCCCCTACGATTTTATGAGAGGGTGAGCCATTGGGGAAGGCCTTCCCCTTTTTTTTGAGGGTTCAGTCACTAAATTCCACTTAGTGACATTTCCGTGAATGATGTCGATGTATTGCCGGAAAAATGGCAGAATGATATTTCCTATGGAAGATATTTGGGACTAGTTTCAAACATGTGTCGCTTCTTCCCGGGTCCCAACAGGAGGCCCTTCTCTCGGCAAGAAGACTAGTTAGCGAACGCGCAGCGCGCTGTGGCTTCCGCGCCAGGTTAAATAAATGTACGTCCTATATCGCACAGCAGGCACTGCGAATCATCCGCTAACTCTGCCTTCTTGTCGCGCTGACGGGCCCTACTGTCGGGTATCCGCTTCTTCCCTTTCCTGAGTTGTACGAGTACCCTTCTACTGCAGCTATTCCCTTTTACGACCCACTCTTCAAACAAAGATTAAGCAATTATAGGCATGATTCCGTCCTCCCGAATCTGACAAATTTCCAAATAATTCAATTGGAAAGCCGGGAGTTTCCATGGAAAAGGCAGCCGTGGCATTAAATGTGTCAATGTAGGAGTGTTTAGCGAGAAAAACCAAGAAAAAGGGTCTTAGATCCCATGAAGTGAGACCTGGTTTCTCATCCGGGTAAGAGGGGCATTGCGTGCACGGTCTGCTCTAATGCCAATTTGGCTCAAGGAGTCCTTTAAAGTTACGAGCTGCTATCAGCTTTTTTCCTATGTTATTTCTTCAGGTGTTTTGTGTAATGTATGTATTCTTGTACTAGATGACATTAACGTCTACGAAAGTAATATTCACCTAGTCAGCAGGTCAGGACTAAGCCTAGGAGGGGGAGGAAGTCCCCCGGGAAAACCAAGATTGCTCACGGACCGGGGCTCCTTCCCTTCTAAGGCTTAGTCCTGAACGTCTACAATAAAATAATGTGCTTTCCATGGTTTGAAATGCTCTAGATCACTATGAACCCCCCCTTACTGGACCTTTTGTGCTCATTCACCCATCGCATTGAGGCGAATTTCATCGTTCTGAAGTCATGAACGTGAATGCTGTGCTTGCGTTCTTGTTGAACGGCTAGTGTCCGCAATCAGAGATTTACGCCGAGCGGTAGCCAGGCAGAGGGCGGGCAGCAGGTCCCTGCCATGGCACCACAGGTTGTTCTTTCGCAGGTGGAAGCGCGTTGTCCCAAACCTTAAGGCCTACCTCCCTTACTAGTAGGTATACGTGCTTCGCTCCTTTGGTCTCCAATTTGTCGTGGAATCTTCCTAAGTGCATTGTTTTCGAATCACTTCTGCGACGTCTATGTAGATCATTTACTATAGCTTATATCTAACAGAGCTTTCGTGAGGGGCTACCTTTACGGGTAGCGCTTGCTGTAGAGTGTACGTGGTCCTCAAGGATATTTCCTGCAATTCAAAGGTGGCCCATTTGCTAGAAGTGCAGTAGCTAACTTAGGCGGCTTGCGAGATCATGATAGGCGAGCCTCAAATCTGCTCCGACAGGAATATTTGGTAACGAATTCGAGAGGAATTAGGCGCAGTGAAATGAGCATGGATAATTTTGTGTACGCCGTCGTTGTGAAGTTCCATTCCACATGTCTCTATGTAGGCTAATCAATCAAGTGTGGCGTATGAGGGTCGATCTTCAGCGCCTAAGCAGTACTTCATCGCTGAGATAACAGTTGTAATATTATCGACATCGGCGCTTGGCACCGGCATCGGCTCGTTTCTGTTTGGTAGATAACAATTATCTGCCCGACAAGGATCCAATATCAAGTTCCGGGTACCTCGAGCTTCGCGGAAAGATTTAATCCCACATTTGTTTTTCTGTTCATAAGTAATGCAACAGCGATCTCTGGCTTCGACTTAGTAGATCATTCCTTTGTGCCACTAATTACTACTAACAAGTAAGATACAACGATAAGCTGGTCGCCGTTGGAATTGAAAGGTAGAGGTGGAAAGTGGTGCAGAGGTGGAGAAGAAACCAAGGGAAGCGGTCTCGAACCCACTGAAATGTGACCTTATTCTTCCCGTTGGTTTTCGCTTTGGACGAGATAGCAACCGTAACAGATTTCGTTTGGACGTGTTCACCCATCAGCCGACGTCATGCCTACAAACTTCGTGCCCTATTTGGCAAGGCAATAGATGGGCAAAGAGAAAATGTGCCCGCTAGAGGTGAAGTTCTTGTCCGATGATAAAAGCGAACGATGTTAACAGTGTCACCATCCAGCACGCCTCCTTTACGACTCCACGGAACCCGGGGAACTTGTTGGAATAACTGGGTATGGGTTACTGGGTATATCATGGGTAAGCTCATTGCTAACCGACCTCGCACGCAGGCGCACCATCCACCGCGGAAATACCAACACAGACTTACGCAGCGGCCAGACTGTTCCGCCTTACCCCCCTCATGCCTACAATTTCCTGCCTCCCTTCAAGGTAATCTGAAGCGGAACATTAGTAGACGTTTTGACCTGAGCACAGGCCGAAATTCTCATCCAACAATGTCCTGCACCTGTGTCCTCACAGTTGTTCAAAAACACACATGGAGGGGAGGTTCTAGATCACTATAGAGGTGCCAGGGTAGTGAATGGGACTCAAATAGTTTGTTTTTTTTTTGAATGCGCAATGGATGTCATGACCTACCTATTTTGCGGGTATGTTTTGAGATGGTGAGCATGCAAGGGTCGGCTCAGCAACTGCGTTCTTCTGGACAAAAGAAAAGAATCGATTCGACTTAAAGGTCGATGTCAGACTTTGCGAATCACGGGATTCGCCTAGCGTCCGCGGTTGCGTTGCGGTATCAGCCAATTGAGTGATTCACTGGCCGCGACGCGCCGCGCTAGCGAATTGCGCGATTCGCAAAGTCTGACATCGGCCTAAGTGAAGCGGCTGGATGAACGATAAGCAGCAATAAGTGGTAACAACAAGAACAGTGAGCAAGGTAATTGGTTGTAGAGAAAAGTACAGGGCTTCTCCAACTTATGTTTGTACCTTTATGTTTCTGTCCTCAGGATTTCTCCATAATAAGAGAAGACTTTATAAGGTTAGCTGTCGAGCCGTCGAACGTCCAAGAGTAATCCATTCCCTATAAGTCATCAACCGCCTAATGTGGCTGAATTGTAATGAATAGTTTTACTGCTTATTTTTTCCCAGCTCAATTGGTGCATGAATAATGTTTATACCTATAACTTGAAAGGACAAGAACTTCTTCTACCAGGTATTACAGTGCTGTTCATAGTAGAAGCTAACGGTTGAAAGAAGAATAAGTGCACAAGGAGGTGACGTGCTTCGCGGTGTACCCGGGGTGTCCTTCGAGCATTTCATTCTCCATAAACTTTTACCTTCTCAGGAATAGGCTGGACCAGCTCCATATTACTCATTCTGCGTCCAGCCCTCAACCACACATCTGCGTCCAGCCCTCGCAGCAGATCGGCAGAACAGGGCATCTACGTCCGTGCCGTTGCCAAGTGTGTCGTGGAATGCCGCCCGGCGTCAAAAAATAATGGCCAAAATGGGACTGCATCCTGCGGGTGTTTTACGTCTCTCAAGTTTTCTTCTACCCAACCACCGACTTAATGTTTCACAAGAATGCTGGGTTGTGAACAAAACTTTCGCCCCAGGCGGGACTAGAACCCGCACCTCTCGCTTTCCGGGCAAGTGCGCTACCAGTTACGCTACCGGGGCACCATTTCATTCCAACTCAGCTTTTCATGGTATACGTACCATAGCTTTCAGCACTCACACGTCTAACGTGTTGAGCCGGTTAGCGCTGAGTTGGAATGAAATGGTGCCCCGGTAGCGTAACTGGTAGCGCACTTGCCCGGAAAGCGAGAGGTGCGGGTTCTAGTCCCGCCTGGGGCGAAAGTTTTGTTCACAACCCAGCATTCTTGTGAAACATTCGCAACGCGAACTGCGGCGTTAAAACAGCAGTTAACAAACAAAACAAGTCAAAACTCTCTTCCCGTATGCTCTTCAAATGGTTCGGTCATTAACCCTTTTTCTATGGTTTTTAAATGAGGCTTTGTCAAGCCTATATTCTTATTATTTTGTCAAGCCGATCCGCCGCTCATCATTAATGAAAGCCTGCCTACCCCTAACTACACTCTGGCTATATCTTTCGGTCCGTTCTGCTTGAGTTTATGATCAAATCAATTGAGCCTTTTTTCTGGAGCAAAACGCTGTTCTCTACCATCTTATTCGTATTCTGTATAAAGGATAAGGATAAAGCATTTGCCGTTGATCAATCCCTTTTGGGATGCGGCACGCATTCTACTTCCATTTGTACATTCGTAGTGGCGTTTGAATGCGATGTGGCCTATACAATGACTTGCGGGGGCCAGCCGATGTACAAGTCAGTGTTTTTATCCTCCCAGACAAGTCTGGTACCAATTAACCGACCCCGGAGGGATGGAAGGCTTGGTTGGCCCGGGCGACTCACGACCCAGGATTTGATCCCCGGACCGCTCGCGTGGTGAGCGTGCCACTTGCCACTACACCACTTCCGCCCTATATTCTGTATGGCTATTATTATTAGCAAGTCTGTAAATTTTGATACACAATTTTCTTGAGTGGCCTTACGAGTATTGTTCGGTGGAACTTTTATTAGTGGCCTAACATTTCGACTGCGCCGTCGTCTTCAGAGGCCACCCTTTGAGTGGAAAGGTCCACTGCCACACAGAGCGTTAGTGAGTAGAAATTGACTGTAAATTTAATAAATTGGTTGACTAGCGCTCCTGTGGTGTGGCAGCGCCGCCACTTTTCGCCTCAACGAGTGGCACTCTTCGAGACGAACGCTTCTGTCGAAACATTATATCCACTAATAAACGTCGCCGAAAAACCTCAGTAAGCCAGGAAAAATTTATCAATTTACGCAGCTGCTAACAATATGAGCATCACAGAATACTTGGTAAGAGGGTAAATAACGGCGTGTTGCTCAAGAAAAAAAGGCTCAATTTTAGTGCTTGAAAAGAGCAATTCCCGAGGCTTTTGAGAGTTACAATTCCGGCTGACCAGCAAAAACCGACGCTAATTCAGGGCCGGGTCCGGTCGCACAATTGTCGCCATTACAATATGCTGAACCTTTCGCTTGCCTTGAGATCCGTGTTTGTTGTTTCTGACCAGCGCGCCTGTTCCGCAGAAGTTAATGAAAGCATGATTTGCGGCTAATCATATTTGCTCCCTAATCAAACGTATTGGAAAAGGCTAGCAAAGAGGGCTTTCGAGCCACGAGCGGCGACAAGGTAACCAACTTTTGTGGTTTTTCACATTTATCTGTATTCCGATCCTTTCCGTAGGCACTGATATCTTCACGTGAATAGAGTGGGCGCAACTGAAGCAGCAGATAGAAGAAGTTTATAACTTGCACCAAGCTGAGCACTCCCGCTTCCTGCTTTATCCAGTCGTCCCTCCAGCCTCTTCTCCCTGCTTGATGTTTCTCGTGCCTATGTTTCCCACTGGATTCCTGTCGTGGAGACCAATCCCTTACTAAAGTTTCTTCTCTCGTCGATGCCTTCGGCCTCTGCCGATTGTCCTTTGGCATTGTCGTACTTTTTGAAGTCGATATCCCCCCCCCCCCAAAGTCTCTCAAGAAGTCAGCTGATTTTCAGATACAATGCGCACTCTCGTCTGCTTGCTGGTCACTCTCCTGTGCGCTCTGCTCGTCTCAGCGCAAATGGAAAAGCGAGCATCAATGGGCGGGTACGTGAAATTTAAATATTGCAATAATATGGTATACGAATACATGTTACCCCTCTTGGTCAGAGCCTAACGCTCGGTTCGTTGTGTGCATTTGAATTGCGAAATAAGGCCTCTCCCATTTGGTTCGTTTTATTTCGTGACGAAATCGGAAGGATCAGAATTTCTGAAATGAGCCATGCGATCGAGTTCCTTCCAGTATTATGAAATTTCAATGCGTGTTTGGCGCTCGCAACTGAAAACCACATTCCACAATAACAGAATATGGGACGGGATCCAAACATGAGGCAGCAAGTAGGTGCCATGTAACTCAACAGCGAAGAAACAAGCGAAAGGAATCATTAAAAAATCTATTCGAAGCCCAACTCCTACTAGAGCTGATCGAAATATTTGCAATCTTGTGTCCAAAATGGCGCGCGTTAGAGGGGATAGAGACGGGAGAGACACAGACACGAGACTGTGACTTCTGGCAAGCCAGGGGGGCGGGATTACCATTGTTTGTTGCCTAAAAACTTCGTTTCTGTGAAGCTTTTCGGCACAATGGCACATGTGGTCTACTTTAGTACATGTGCTCTTTTTCAGTTGCCTAGCTACAGACGTGGTCACAGTTGCATGCGACATCGAAGATCGGCTCATTGCAGCAGCCATTTCAAAGGCAACTGTAATGCTGAACTTTTTAGAGCCTTTCCCTTTAAGAACCTGTTAAACGCTCTATCGAATTTTCTGCGGTAGATTCCGCGGGTGGCGAAGCATTGAAAATCAGCGCTTGTGGGCGAGCCTCGGTCAGTCTTAGTGACTTCTTCAGGAGAGCAGAAGCAATAGCGCACGTCTTCTCCAGTGTAACGCCAGACAAAGTGCGTGCAATTCTCTTCTCTCACCGCTTGTACCCAAATCAGATGGAGAACGGTTTTGGAAAGGATTTGAAAAAACTATGAGAAGTGTGATGTGGTCTTGCCAGTTCAACATCGATGGCCACCTTATTTGACTATTGATTAGTCGTTTGTTGACTGATTATCCATTGCTGAAGTAGAGATATGCAAAACCAGAGGATTAGGTGACCCA
>MU895738.1:0-11266 GCA_036418205.1 Ostertagia ostertagi
TTTTCCTCAGACAGGCTTTCACTTTTAGGGGTAGAACTGCGGGAGAGGAATCTTTATCTCAAATCTTAATGCCTACTTTCTTTTGACGATATGCCGTTCAGAACCACCCAAGAAGGCGAGCACTGCTCCTCCAAGTGAACAGAAGAAGCGGGTCAAAAAGAAGGGTCAGTAGCTTTTCTTCTGGCGTGACACGCCCAGTCGGTTTCCGAATTACATGGCTAGCACGGCGATGATTTTCTCAGATATCGATGAATCGGAAATGATTTCAGCACGGGGTCAGCGTTCAACCACCGCAAAATCCTCGGCAACGGTCAGTAACGGTTCAACCGGAACAGGTGAGTCACATCAATAGAGGGCAAAGCTCATAGCTATTTCTGTTCATTCACTCGGGAAGGATGTGTTTAATGTACGATTTCCAAAGTTCCATCCTGAGATACCCACCAAATCACCAGCTGTGGTTCTCAAGGTCGTTGGCGGACGCTCCGCCCATTTTACTCGGGAATTCAACGAACGGCTAAATTTTGCGCCGATTTCCAAAAACCACCGTCAAGGTGTGTAGCATCACCACGCGGTCAAATGTGCGTCAGCGTTAATTTTTTATTGAATCAAACAGATTTACCCTCCATTTCAAAAAACGAGAAGAGCGTCGGGTGCAGACCATACACCACAAGTGACGACGGCCTCCAAGTAAATCTGGTTAGTAGTGTTCATAGTGATAGCTGATTTTGGTAAATGATAGTTGTAATTAGTGACAACTGATAGAATACAACTGCAACAGGCTAATCATTTCATTGGCAGAAAACATTAACATTTTGTGGAGGCCGTCGTCACTTGTGGTGTATGGTCTGCACCCGACGCTTTCTCGTTTTTTGAAAGGGAGGGTATCTGCATAAGCCAAATATGACGTCTTGCATAAATGCCCTGCTGGATGTTAATCTTATAGAGAACCAGCAACCGTGTGCTGCTGACACTAGCTGGTTTTTTATGCGTCGAAGCGTCAAAATAGACGACACCATTGAGGTGTATTCTGAATTTTATTCCGTGGTTTATATCAATTTTTTACTTTGGCACGTTTTCCAAGATAATTTCCAGGCACATCTCGCGATCGAATGTATTTCAGTCATCGAAAAGATCTGTGCTGATTGTCCCAATAGTTATGAAAAAGCAAAAAAAACAGCTAAGAATTTTCAAAATAGCGCGCTGGGGCCAAGCAATGAGATTTCTCGTGTGGGCGGAGTTTGCGCCCCACCAATACGGGGATCTCATTGGTCGGTCCCAATGCCTTCACCGTATTTCACCATAACAGAGAGCCGTTGACCAACGACATTCGCAGACATAGGTGCACGGCGCAAATTCGGCCCGTATGATCAGCTCGATCTGTAATTTTTATGAATTTTTCAACTGTTTTTTCGGCTTCTCATCACCACTTGTGAACCAATCAGCGCAAGTACTTCTATTTTCAGACACAATAATCTAAACCTATTCAAAAGAGGGAACTGCCCTCGATACTGGAGAGATTTCCGCGCGCTTACCGAGGCGCAAAGGCGACAGAAGAAGAGCTCATACAGCTCATCTTACATTCTTCAATGTGTACGACGCATTAATTATTCTGAGTGCCACTATTTTGGTAGAGCGTTATCGCTAGTGCTTCTATCGATCGCCCCTTTCAGAAAGATCAGAATCACAAAATGGCGATGGCGAAGGTTACGTCAGGAAAAGGCAAATGTCAACCTTTGAAGAGATTATGGAACGAGCAGTTAGAAAGGTAAGTTCAACAACAAATGGAGCAACTCCCCTTTTTTCGCCTGAAATAAACCGTGGTAATTAACAACGGAACTGATGACATTACGTGGACGCAAGTTCAACCACTGCGCAGTTCGAGAAAGGCACGTGAGAGGTTCCTCCAACGCTACGCTGTCATGGGCGGAGGACGACAGGACGGCTCGAGACCATGCGAGTGTGAAATGTTCGGCGCTCGCGAGAGAACCGTGTATATCGGCTGCGAAACTGGACGTCCGTGGCACTTGAGAAACGTGTGCAATTCGCTCCAGAGGTTGACTCCTGCGTTCCATGCCATAGTTAGCTAGCTGTATTGGTTTGGTATTGCATAAAAAAAGTGTTGAAAAAAAAATGGAGGTTGAGGAAGAGGAGCCGCGGATGGCAGTAGAAAATACCCCGCAATTGTCAAGTCTGCGAGCAATTCATCGCCTCGCGCGCTATTTTGCTACGATTTCGTCAAGTATCGACCTCGCCAAGAGCGCTGGCTTCATTTCTATTTATATAAGTGGGTACCCGATTATTAATCAATGCTCATTTCTGCTTGTGGACTGATGAAATTTCGCTGTGATTTTTTTGTATCTTAAATTTTTCATTCTGGTGGTAGGTTAAAGGTACCTGGTTATTTGTTGGAATGATAATCAGAAATGGCCGGTATGGCTGATAAGTGGGACCGAATCGCAACACCCGCCGCGTATTCTGTGTTACACTCCTCAACGTACTGCATATTGAGCCACTTATATAAAATCTGCCGAAAACTTTACCAAAGTCAGTTGTGTCGCTCATCAAGCAATACGCCAAATCCATCGCTTGTTATAACTTTTGGCTTAAATAGTGAAGTCTCTACAACATAATATTAGGTCGACTTCCCTTATATGCTTAGCTAACAAAAATTTTTCTCTTAGTTACGCATCTAGTTTAATGCATTTCCAGACATCGAAACATGAACATTGAAGATCAACATCACCAATTCGCACATCCCGAAAATGGCAAACGAAAAAAGATGTACGTTCCTTTTACTTAAAATTGCCGTTCACCTAGGAAAATCCTAATTTACATGGAAAATATGAGCGGTGAAACATTCAGGTAAGCTTGGGGTCATACCTCGGTTGCCACAGCGATTGGATCCATAAGCAGGGCAGGTCCGATTTTTTTCTACTTGTGTAAAGGTAGCGCTGTGGTGCTTTCCACGCACAAACTGTCCTGGAGATAATTCGCGAACCTAGTCGGACATGCGAGACTTCCATTCCTTTGGAGTCGATTGAATGGTAGACGACTCCTTTAGAGGATAAAAACATTGGCTAGCACATCGGCTGCATCCGCAAGTATTGCTCGACCAAATCGCAGCTAAAGCAACACCCCCAGCAGAAGTCGTGTCGAAGAATCTATTAGTGGGTGGATAGAGTAGCCCACGAGTATCACAGATGTGCCGTTGTCGCGGCTCGAAAGTGCGCGACAATGGCGCTAGGGACAAAGTGAACTTATGGCGACTAATCTTAACGTATGGACGAGTTACGTCGCGCACACCCCATGACACGCAACGTGGATTACGGCGTAGCGGCTAATTCAAATACGCGCGGGTTAGTTGAGCCGTGGAGCAGAAAAGTCCGTGCAACTCGTCTGGCCCCGCCCCTTCCTTATTTCAGAGGGATCCACAATTCAACTATTGACCGATATGACCCCACAACTTTGATCCGAGGGTGTTGCTTTGAGTGGTAAAATGGCGCTACAATTCAGCTAACAATAGTTCTGGTGGAGGTTCTTTTTGGAAACTCTGGTGCTATCCTGCCAACACCGGAGAATTTAAGGCTTATGGTTAGGGAGCCCGGAAAGGGATCCACACATCCATTTCCTGCCCATGCCGTGGTAGCAGCGCTACTTGTCCCTTCTTCCACAACAATATGGCAAGATCATAAGACATCCTGGAGCTCGTTTTAGCTTTCAAGATACCAATCAATAAACGCATGGACGAGTTGGGTCGCGCACACCCATGACACGCAGTGTGGATTACGGCGTAGCGGCTAATTCAAATACGCGCGGGTTAGTTGAGCCGTGGAGCAGGCAAGTCCGTGCAACTCGTCTGGCCCGCCCCTTCCTTATTTCAGGGGGAAATAAGGAAGGGGCAGGGCCAGACAGAAAAAATATTCATTTTGCTGCTCAGAACTGTCAGGTCGTATAATCAACTGAACCCCAAACACCTGAAAGGACTTCATGCTTATCGTTGCAATAGCTAGCATCTTTTAATTGTTTTATTTTGTATTCCGAAGGCGATTTTCAGTGTTGATGGCGCCATCTGTCTCCATTGACACCACGACAATACACTTCGATCAGCCCGTTGGGATAACCCAGAGCTGCGAGAGGAACTGCTCGACTCAGAGGAGGAGTTTGCTTTGGACGGTTCGTTCCCTGACAGAACTCTTGATGATAATATTTGCGTTAATAGACCCGTAGTCTTTTAATGACCACCTACACATATTTCAGCCGTTCCTCCAGCGCTCAGAGAGGATTCGTTAATTGTGGACGAAATTATCAGGTGAGCTCATTCCTCATGGTGATATCACTGCAATTACCATCTATACAGCGCCTCCAGCTCTTCTACAGGTGCTCTAGCTTTATCTGTAGACCGGGGAGTATAGCCATCATCGTGAAATCGCGCATTACTGATCGATATGTATGTTTGGTGTTCATCGGGCCTTCCGCGCAGCAATGCGCAGAGACGAAAGGCAATCTTGGACAATTTCCTTGTCTACTGTAGCAACCCATCGTCAAACCATTACCTTGTAGTAGAGCCTTACTTTGACCTTGCATTTTGGGACTTTCCTTACCGAGACGGGCAATCAGTGATTTCAAACGAGAAAGAAGTCAGGAAGAGAAAGCTCCTGTAACTCTTTGACAGGGCATCTAGTCAGCACTCGAACTGGATGGGGGGTGACGAATTTGATCGGAAGACTTACTTTAGCAGGCTCCGAACGTGCACGGCCGCCGTTATTGTCGTGCGGGTTCAGTCCGGTGGTAGCTTTCAATGAACTCTCGGCTACTGTGAGGAAACAGCGCGAGTTCAAGAATATAGGCAGTAATACGAGTTTCTGCGTGGCGGGGATATTTGTCAGCAACGCAGAGTTATACGTATTTGCTCTTAGAGTACTGATCAATCTGTCTCCATGCTCCTATCCCATCCTGCTAGTTCACCTTTGCGCGCCCCCGAATTCGACTTACTTGAACACTGAGAAAACGTTAGCAAGACAAGGAGCGGGGTGGTATTAACCATCACACCAAAAACTTCAAAATTCTCATAAAAGTCGTGAAATTTCCGCAAAATTCTTGAACTTTTACAGGTTTCACAGAATTTCGTCAAAAATTTCTACAAAACTTATATCTTCCGAAAAAAAAGTCCCTACACTTCAAATAACTCCAACTCTTTCTCCAGAAAAAAAAACATACACTGACAATTACACTAGCAGAACCCCTTTCCCTGAAGGACAAATATAACAGCTTATAGACGATCCTCCACGTTGGCCTAGAACTGCCAAAATCAATGACCGCTCAATTCATCCTTATCCAGGTTCACCTTCTAACTTTCAGCGAAGCCACACATGCTGTCGACTACAACCCGATCGATCATGATCGGCGAGATGAAATGATTTCCGGCTGGAGTTCCGACGACGGTGAGTTCAGCATTGTCTCATGTAGACTTCTCATTCTCAAGCTCCAGTTTAAGATGTGATGACAAATCCGCAGAGTAGTCCACCCTTTCAAAACTGAGGTAATGGGTACACTAACAAGGGAGGTCTTTCAGGACATGGAGCGCTTTTTCAAAATGGTTTTCTGAATGTTGTAGAGGCTCATGTGAGGAACACAGAACCATGGTCCATTTTTCCTGAACGCCCCCAGGAATGTCAAAACAGCGGGAAGAAATGGTCCAAAGTTCGATCCTCCGTGATGACAAATTTTTGCAATTTATGTTGGCGCCTCCAAATTGCCGCAAAACACGACAATGACATCTATTCTCGATGGCGCCATTTGGCGGCAATCTGGGGGCGCCAAACTATATTGCAAAAATTAGTCATCACCGGGGATCGAACTCTGGACCATTTCTTCACCACTGTTTTGACATTCCTGGAGGCGTTCAGGAAAAATGGATCATGGTTCTGTGTTCCTCGCATGAGCCCCTACAACATGCAGAAAACCATTTCGAAAAAGCGCTCCATGTCCTGAAAGACCTCCCTTGTAAGCTTAGCGCTTGTCCATTGGTGAGATGGGGTTGGTAGTTAATTTAATCAGCCTCCAACCTAGAGAGAAGTGGTAAAACGTTTGGCATTCACCGCCTTATCGATAAACGATAAACGCAGATAAACGCACGTTTTGTTTACATTCAAAACTTCAATGGTATTCAAATATCTAAGCAAGGGCTCCTTGAGGCTGAATAATGTGCAGCTTTTTATGTTCCCAGATGATTCTCTAATCGTTACCAAACCGGGATAGGTGAAAGCAGGGCCAGTCTCATTTGGGAAATTCCGAACTGTATCGGTTAATTTTCAAGAGAAACATCGTATTTGGCGAAATCGGAAGCGGTGAACAGATTATTATAAGATTTTAGAAGCCTTTACCCACAAGTTCATACAGATTTCGGAAATTTGTTTCCCCGCACCACTTCTCGGGTCCACGGACTGTTTAGAGATGGAAGGCAGGTAGGTAGGCCCAGACAGGGTTAACCGCGCGTTGTGCAGTTCTCAACTCAACTGAAGGGGTCGTATTTGAGTTTTTTTTGGATACAGAGGTCGTAATTAGGGTTGATTTTTGAAGTTGGATGGATGATGGATTGTTATGGCGAGAGATGGCGAGAGAGGGGTGTTCATTTTAGAGGGTTCTTGATGATTTCGGGGAAAACTCTATGAAATAAGCAAGAGGAAAAATTAGGATATTCCGTTCTTTGGACACACTTACCCCCTCCCCCAACTTGGACGGCCATTTTGGAGGATGTAGGAAAATAGGGAGAAAGGGAAAAGTGGGCGGAGTAGAGCTGTGCCAACTGGTCTCAGAATTATCAGCACCAAATACTTTGAAAACAGCCATGATGGTGAGGGTGGTGGTCGGGGATAGGGGGAGAAGGTCGTATTGGGGAATCCCCCGAGGCTGATGGTGGCGGAGGGGGTATCGAGACCGCCCGCCCCGCCGCCCCCCCATATAGGGAGTCTGGGAAATTTGTGGGCAATACTTGCGCCAGGCGCACGGTTGAAATCTTACGATTAGTCCGGGAAAGCTGAAGAATCACCGGGTAACGTCGAGGTTACAGAGCAGTAATGGAAGGGCAAGAGGCGTGTGGGGTATGAACCTTCACTTTGAATGGATGAGCCGGCGTTTGCCAGAGCCACCTTCAGTGGAACTTATTTTGGTCTGGGGCAGAGAGCCCTTGAGGGCAAATGCAACTGTGGCCTATCAAGGAAGGAGTCCAGGTCGCAGGAATTTGAACTGTCGAACTCGACGCTGGTCTCGTAGAGAAGAAGCCCCCAAGGCCTGGATATATAACTACATTTGGGTCAGATTGAATAAATTAAAGGGAGAGGCCAGGAGATAGAAGTGGTGAGCTTAGAGGTCGATGATGGTGAAGCTGGAGTCTACCATAAGAAGTGGGCAGCGAGTAGAGACAATAGGAGCTGTAAGAGAGCAGGAAGAGAGGACGAGAGAAAGACCTGAGGCAAAGAGCGACACGGGTGGGGTGATTCTCCCCTCGCCGAAAAAGGAACTCCGGAGAAAAAACGCAGCGGGGGTCCGGACCCAAGGGAGCGTACGAATAAACCTAAGCTGCCGGCGCATCTCTACCTTTCTTCATCAGTTTTTTGCCGGGATTTACCGACCCTGTAAAGAGCAAGATGTGCAGCATTATGGGGTATTCCAGACTTCCAATTAAGAAAGAAAAACCATTATAAACAAAACAATTAAAATGGTTCGTTTCGCTCCTTCCTCAGACGAACCTTATTATTTCGTCAATCCCCGGAGCTCATCAGTGAGTTGGGATTGGCGAAATAAAGACACAGGGGAAAGACGAATAAACCTTCCAAACCTTAGATGGTATCTGCAATACGGTAATTCTACCACTGTGTCCTTTCTGCACACCTATCTGCTTGTTTGTGTTTGTTGTTAGTGTGTGTTTGAAGTGTGATTCCTTCGATTTCAGATGACTACTCTACAGTAGATCTCAGCCAAATACGAAA
Source organism: Ostertagia ostertagi (assembly GCA_036418205.1). Taxonomy (NCBI): domain Eukaryota; kingdom Metazoa; phylum Nematoda; class Chromadorea; order Rhabditida; family Trichostrongylidae; genus Ostertagia; species Ostertagia ostertagi. Next base: position 7,989 of record MU895738.1, read on the forward strand.
AGATAACGGTAAGCTCTTCTGAAAATTCTCTTTTTTCATGCTCTCTAGGAACACGTCTTAACAACTTCTGGAAAATGGTTACTGTTCTTTGATGTCACGAAAGGTGATTACAGATCATGGCACAACAATTGTACCAGTGCGTAGACGTGCGTTTCAAGATGCCCATTATGAGCCAAGCTTGGACGTCGTGGACCACGCCTAGTCGTTTCTCCACTAATTTGCACATTTCAGATACTAAGAGCACTTGTAAGTAGACACAATTATGACATTTATCCAATATAAAGATGCTAAAAATTGAGCCAGCTCCAATTGTGGACGTGTAAATAAAGACCCCCCTACCTAAACACTAGTCGAGGTAGCACTAATTCAGTTAACCGATCATGGCGCCTATGCTAATGCGATGGCCACTCATGAAAATATACAGCATGAATAATCAAATACGTGTCGTTCAAATGAATCAATATTTATTCATAAAATTATTTTACAGATCTGCCAAATTCCGACTCAACTGGGAGATTTGTTTTGATTGATAGAAGATTTTTGAAGGAAAGATAATGTATCAGACACGTGAGCTGCATTCTGTCCACCTGCTTACAATAACAGGCCTTATAAGAGATAGTCGGCGAAATGTAGAAAGGACTCGTCCAATAAGTTCCAATTAGTAAACCATTCTGCCAACCGTAGAAATAAATGTAATTCAGCAGAGAATCGAGTTCTTACAGTAACGTTTGTTCAGCGAGTATTTCACCGTATCCACTGGGCGGCTCTTCGGTGAATTTTCTGAATTTTACATCCAAAATTGCCGAGTCGTCTACGTAGACTAGGGGATAAGCCTGAAAATGTATAAATACTTCAACGACTAGGGAAACCACTCTCCGAACAAAACAAAAAGGAAGGATGAGTTGTCAAAATAATTTTCGTTCCATTCGAAAGATCCCGTCAAATCAATAAGCTTTCAGAACAGCTAAAACGCTCGACCGCCATGTCAGAAAACATGATAATAATTCATACAAACACTTATCGCCGCCATTTGTGCCACCGGAAACACCACTGAGGCTGGTGTCAGAGTACGCGAATACCGATTCGCGCGGTGAATTGCGGACTGTAACACCAGCCTTATCTTAGTTTTTTTGGGACCAAAAATTCCCAAAAATTACCGCAGAAAGTATGGCGCTACTTTGGCGCAACAAATCTTGCTCAATAATGTTCAATAAGCCTTTTTTCATTTCCACGGCAATAATTCTTAAGTGAAAAGGTATCTTGTTGTAGAACCAAACGTTGGAAAAAAAAACTCCGGAAAGACAACTCACCGGTCCTTTAATACCCGTTATGCTCGGCTCTAAGGGTTCGCCATTCAACAAGAATTTCAATTCGACGTGATCAAAGCAGACTCCCTAAAGACAAACTCTAATACCATGTCTTGTTAATGTTATAAAGCAAGCTCTCTAAATGTGGGAAAGCTAAGGATACGGCCAAGAAAACCGAAAATTATGCAGAAAAAATACTCACAATGCAATCTCCTTCAGAAACAGGTTTAGTAAGCTTAGCAATGACAGTTCCGTTTGCCATCACATCGCCATTGTCGCGAATTCCCCAAAAGTTACTTGTGACCGGCACTGCATCGAGGGATGCATGGGAATTACCAAGCCCGATTCCAAAGGCTCCTTACGTCAGGCAAATGAATATCAAAAAATCGTGAAAAAACCGGGAACCTGACGAATTATTAAACGAGAACTACCAGCCAGAAACTACTTACCGTTTTGGTTGTATATTTACTTGGAAGTAGGCCTTATTCTGAACAATAGGTAATGTTCCCAAAGCGCCACCCGTACCACAAATCCGTTCTCCTTCTTTGAGAATGACGACGTCCTTTCCTGAAGAAAAAATACAACATCTTATGCGAAATTTCATTCACTTTCTTCGAATTTGCTTGCAGATTGCACACTGCAGCTGCATTTTCTCTGCAATTGGACGCCCGCTCAAGTTTCTGAGGGAAATCCATCATTTCCCAGAATTCATTCCCATCTGTCTCCTTCGCACTAATACTCAAACGCAAAATCACAAGCACAAGCGAAGACGCGAGGAATTTTCTGTTTAATCCTCAGCTCGCAGTAAGTACAGATTAGACCTCTCTTTCTGGAGCCATTGGCAGGCTAAATGTTTAGTACAAACTAGCATATGGTGTTCAAGTGACATTAATTGTGAAGTGAGGCATGAATGCGAACCAAAAATAACAAGCCATTTGCGTCACTACGCTGTTAAACCATTTAAGAATAGAGGCTGAATCCGATAACTCATACGAGGGTCTTCAGAAAGTTTTTGAAGAAGAACAGGCTCCCGGAAAGAAACAAACTAAGACACGGACGATCTCCTACCTTTTTTTTAGGTTCACAGCTAAAAATTTTCGAGAATAAACAAATTGAACGTTGGACTGGTATTTTAACATGATTATATCAAAGCAGTGCAAAATGAAACTGAGGATTTTACGGCTTTCTACAAGAACAAATCAAGTGCCACACGAACAAAAAATTGGCGATTCTGCTACAAGACCTAGCTTCGTCCTAATTTCGTCCACCATAAAGGTAGAGGCCGGACGCATAGTCGGTCGGACGACAGCAACGACTGCAAGTGTCGCACAGTATTGGGTGCGTATCGATCTGCGGCACTTGCAGTCGTTGCTGTCGTCCGACTGCTGCTGTCGGACGACAGCAACGACTGCAAGATCAATACGCAGCTACTATTCCACACTACAGTGGGACTTTCGAAATACGATCACGCGCAGTCACGTGTTGTCTGGGTTTGCATTGGGTGACCGCGTCGCCTTCCATTTGCGACCGCGGTTTATGCGACACCTGCAGTCGTTGCTGTCGTCCGACAGCAGCAGTCGTTGCTGTCGTCCGACCGACTATGCGTCCGGCCAGACAGAGAATTTCAACGTTTAATTGTAATTGTTCTGAAATCATTTTTGAGGACAGTGCACTTACCACTTTTAGTGACATCGAGGCGATTCGAAGGCGTCAACGGAACGCTCAACTGTGAGTAAGATGCCGTAGCTGAGAATGACGGCCCTTGTATACATTCCAAACAATTGTCAAAATATGGTACACAACAAGAGAAAAGGTTCATCTGAAAAAAAGTAGTCATTGATACCACCAAAACACAAAAACAGACAAATAACGAGGAAACTATTTATCAACAAATGTGTGCTAGATGCTCGCCTTAATTTCATCTCCTTAAGAAAAAGGAGATAAATGACGCATGCATTTAATCAGGAAGAA
>MU895750.1:0-14303 GCA_036418205.1 Ostertagia ostertagi
GTAAGGGTGGTATGTTATCATTCCCTCCATATTTCACGGACACAACGAGGGGAATTTCCGAGAAGCGCGAGTTTTTCACATCTGAGAAGTTAACAAAGCATGTTAAACTAGAAAATTTGCTATTTTCTACAGTTGATGAACTGACTTGATTCGTTCGGTATTTCAGAAATGGCTCTGTTGAAGATTTTTGCCCAAGTATCGCCAAGTGGTCCTTCTTCGCTGCATTGGCACTCTTTCTAACAACTATAGCTCCTTTCGCGAATGATTTTGTACAAAAATGAAAGCAGATTCGGAACCAACATGATTTTTCTCTCCAATAGGTTATAAAAACGTGCAGCAATTTTCAACTTTTACAACTATATTTTTAGGAATATAAAACTGATAAATGCATTTATTCTTGAGTAGAGAATTCGCCCCTGTCGTTTTACTTGCCGAACCCTCTTCAGTTTTTCTTGATTTTTCCTGAATCGAGATTCTTTCTCCAGAGAGCCGTAGTGAAGCGCGCGCAACCACTGGGCCCACTCTGGGATGCGCCGTGTGCTTCACATCCCTTCATATTGGAGGACTCATTTGAAAGATAAAATATCCGTTGGAAAACGTGCGAATTTCGGATTCTTTAACTTGTCGTGATAAATCACTGAAGTAGCTAAGAATTACTACGCGGACCCCTTAAATCACGAAAATTTTATGTGGGCGGAATAACATTGTTATTGGAAATCCTCTGGCCAAGCTTGCACAGCATCGATCACTCCTTGATGTTTGTCCTCCGACAGTGATGATCCTACTGCATCGATCCGGCCCGACCCCTTCCTCCCAGCGGGCAAATACGACCCCCTGTCGAACTGTCGAGGATTCCTCAACGCACGCTTGATCTCGGCTGGAACACAGCCAGCTGGTCCACGCTCGCCGCGGCCATGGCTCCAGGTATAAAAAAGCCACGGAGCCAACTTAGGTTACGTTCAGTGCTCGGCTCGTCCCTCATCACGCATTACGCCCACTGTGACGTAACCACGGTGACGTTACGCGCCCGCGTCCGCGCCGCTGATGAGTTTGTGCAGTTTAGAGAAGGTGGTGGGGAAGGGGGAGGGGCGCAGAGACGAAGAGATGATGAAGAAAGCAACTAGTGCTCTGTACCACAATACCTCTCGTCCAAGTACACCCGGGCCAAGTAGTGTATATAAATCATGCTCGGGAATCACAGTAAGTCTGTCTGGTCTCAGACCAGGGTCAACCCTGCGTTGCGCAAAGAACAACGAGGGGGTCGTATTCAGCCGACCGAAAAGGGAGGGGGTCGTATCCACAAACGGGCTGCAAGACGGCTTGAAAAGTGCAGTGTCCGGGAGTGCACTTTCAGCCTCTAATGTTCTCCAGGAGCTCTGCACGCTGTCGGAGAGTCACACAGACATGAGCTCCATGGGAGCATTAAAGCATGCAGAGCACTATAAGCACATCAGCTTATTCTCCTTAATCGACGCTATCCGGACGGCGCTTTTGCTCCGCGGCATAGATCAAGAGTACAATAGACAATAGCCAAAAACTTTGTTACAGTGTAGTGCAAAAACATGGTCTGTCTTCGATGATGAAACATTCCTGAAATCCCGAGGAGAACAAAGTGTAGAGCAGTTCATGGGAAAGTGAAACAAGAGTGCCATATAACAGCACAATACAACTCAATCAGGATACTAACACCTTCTTCAGGAAAACAGAAGACTTTCAAATGCGAGTGCGAATTCTGCCCACAGATAGGTGCACGGCGTATACCCGAGCAGGCGTTTTCCATAAAAACGCCTCCTCTGTCAGCGGCCGTAAGCAGACAAACTTTCTGAAGAGAGTTTTGATGCTTTCAAATAAAATCTAAGCGAAACAAAGTGTAGCGAATTTGCTGAATTGAGTTCTAGAGACGCCGTAGGAAAATTGAGGCAGAAGAAGGAATTTCAGGGAAATTTCACAGCTGTTATGAAGTACTCTTCGAGTGGATTCCAACAATCTTTACCGCTTCTCATCACATTAATTTCAAAAGGAAGTTATGGGCCTTTAAAGACTGCATAGTCGCGGTCCAGGAAAAAGGCTTGAAAAAAATCAAGGTGGAATTGACGGAACAACGGGACTATTTTTTGAGCGAGTGATTATTTCAAGAAGTTTTAGCACTTATTCGAAAGCTCTAATCCTCTAGTTTCTAATTAGCCTTAGACATCTGCAAAATGTTGAGTATGAAGAAAGTTATTAACGTTTGAATGTCGAAAACTCGCGCCTTCTCAAAAATCGGACCCCAAACCACCCAAGAACGGAACAACGGGACTATTTTTTGAAAAAATGATCGCTGGAAAATTTTCAGGTGCTTGTTCGAAAGCTCTAATCTTCTAGTTTCTAATTAGCCTTAGACATTTGCAAAAAGTTGATTATGAAGAAAGTTATGAATGTTTGAATGTCAAAAACTCGCGTGTGCACAGAAAACGGAACAACGGCACGATTTTTTGAAATACTGAACATCCACAACATTTCAAATACTCCTCAGGAAGAAAACTATTTATATTTTCAAAATTTTGGTGTCCGATTTTATGAAAACATCGATTCATGAAACAGCTTCTGAAAGAAAATATAACCTTCTGAATGGAGGGGTTTGGATTGCAATGTAATTGCTACAAGGTTTAGTTTTTCAGATTATAAGGTAAGGAAAGTTGAGAGATCGAAAAAATCCTGGTGGGTTTCTGAAAGTAGAAATCTTTACGATTAAAATGATGTATTGGTTTACGCAAAAATTTGGAAATTGCTTCTATTTAATGAATAAAACTTCATTTGCCTCGATTCACCTCCTCTGAGCGAGACAAAGCGCGCGGATTGACCACGGTCCACCACTTCTCCATGTTGGTGACTGCCATCATTGATGAGCATTGATGAGCATTAAATTATGTGAAAGACATGATAGTTAATATGGGGGGTCGTACCGATACCCCCCGAAGAATCGAAAAACCTGGGAATTTGCCACGCAGGTACCCTACTCCAGGACATCTGCAACCGCTTGGCGGTTCAGCGTTGTAGTGATGTCTGGGAGCTCTCACAAGTGCACACTATCACAGCATCTCCTCTTTCTTTATCTTCTTCAAAAGGCTTAGTCCCAATAAGACACAAAGTGTGCTTTTCCAGCTACGCTCTCACCCTTTGGTTGACAGAAGCCTTGTAACCAAGTCTGTCGGGTGCTCCCACGAAAAAATCATATCCGCTAAATTCAAACACGACGCACGAGTGACACGTTTTTGCGGTCGTTTTTAGATATATGATCAAAGCTGAGCCCACGAAACGAATCCACCCCCTAGTTCTCGAACACTCTTCATCCAAAAAATATCCCATGTATCGCAGTAACCCTCCATTTCACTAACGAAAGGCTTCGATCATACCACCACCCATGACAATGCCTCCAAACTAATGTGGTCAGTAAGTAGTTTACTTAATGTAGCTTTCTGTTAAATGACATGTTTATATATAATAGTGGACAGCTGATAGAAATAGAACACCAACAGCTACACGTTCACTGGCAGAAACATTCACATTTGTGGAGGCGTCGCGGCTTGTTCATATTCTGCACCCACGCTCTACTCCTTTTCGAAAAAAAAGCATAAACTCATAAAATAGAGTCGCAGACAATCGCCATCCAGCAAACGAATAATAGACCTCGTCACCACTTCAGGGAGACCTATAAAACAAGGCAAACCATTGCACTATGACACACCCCAGGGCTGAGATCCGGTCCCCACAAATAACCTCGCTCCACTCCGCTATTGGTATCGAGACTCTCATCACGAAATTAATATCATTTTCGCGCTGCGCAATTTGGCCCCCCGTTCGGGGGACTAAACTTCTGTATACGTAGGGTTATTTGGGGTCCTGATTACGAATATGACATTCGTTTTGTTGTTAGCGCTATTCGGCGCCTATTTCCTGCTCGTCTGCGCCCTCGCACTAATTAGATCGCAATCAGGACTAAGCCTTTGAATAGTGGAGGGCTCCAAAGTGAGTAGGCCATTCCCCTGTGGTCTAACACACTCCAACTTTTGCCACACGGTGCGTGGTTTACCCACTCCGGAGTTTCACTCCCCTCCCCTAAGCTTAGTCTTAGGCGCTATAGGTGAGGAAACTTAGAAAAAGCAGAAAATACGAGTTAAACAGCACGGAGTCAAAAACGAGTGTCGTATCCGTGATCAAGCCCCAAAAAACCCTTGTACCGCAAGTAACACGATTGTGATAATTCAGTTGTGGCGCCAGCTCCTAAATTAAGCGCCAGCGGCCAAAAAATTGATGTCAATTCGTGATAACAGAGACCCTTGATAACCCCATATAAATTTCTGCCGAAATATTTTGACCCATCTGGCCCCCCGGGTTGTAATAGTCAATAGAGCCGAAAAAAGAGATGAAGAGTAAGTTAATAATTCCGCAACGACAAAAGAATGAATAAGAAGGGATATTGATAATGATCTCGAAGTCCCTAGATAAAACCAGTGTGGGAAAATACCACTTTAGTACATGAAACCATCATTCCATTCTGGTTTTTAACACAAGCGATGAACTCTGTGAAATAAGTTTTCCTAAATCCGAAAATCGAACTCTGAGAGGAATGAAAGACTGGCCATAATGCTTGCATTTTTAAAAAGCAGGCTAGACCATGTGAAAAGCGGCTGAGGTTGAAGTTGGTTGTGAAGACGAAACACGTAAAACATTTCCAGTCCTCCAAATTCAAAGTTTAGGTTTGAATTTTTCGCGGGCAATTATAATACGAGCTACCCACATTCTTGACGACTGGTAAAAGGAACGATTCCAATGTAGCCAAAATTGAAGAAAAACTAAGCAGAACCTTCAATAAAGGTGAAATTACAGAATTACTGAAGGTTTTCCTAGTTTCTATCCGTGATGAACCCAGGGGCCGTAAGGTATGCTTCCCCGAATGGTTGGGGGACGAAAATCCCTTTAAATTTTTTTGTTTTGAACGATACTGTTTCTTCATTTTCAGTGCATGTTTACTTTAACCTACACATATATTAAATGTAGGCCCTTTATCAGGACAATCCCAGTTGGGAAGACAGAGAAAATTTAAAGGGATTTTCGTCCCCAACCCTTCGGGGAAGCATACCTTACGGCCCCAGGTGTGGTTCGTTAGGACAGAAAGCGACTTTCCGCTTTCCGCAGCGCGAAACTTTTTTCGCTGCAGGATCCCCAGGTCCACCGCTGATCAGGAGTGGACCTGGGGTTCTTGCCAGGAAAAAAATTTTGCCTGGAAAAGCAGAAAATCCGCTTTGTGTTCTACCGACGCACAGACTGATGTACCAAAACAAACTGCAATAAAAAAGTAACGTTAAAGTGCTTTCATACTGTGCGTCGGCTTGGAATGTGCGGAGTGCACGGGATGTTTGGGAAGTGCGGGAAGTCAGAAAAGTGCCAGCTGCCTATGCTGCTGACGCTTTCCTAACTTTCAGGTTTTCTGCACTCCCGCAGCTAAGCGCCAGCAGTGACGCTTAAGGCCTTTTCCGCACTTTCAACGCTTTTTGCGCATTCCGCACACTCCACCTCTGAGAAACGCGACGCACTGCGGCTGCGGCTTGAACAGTTTCCCCGCGCGCGAAGATTCAAATACAGAAAAGTGCGCGCAATTTTGCGACAGTCTATCGATGCGGTAGTTCCGACAATATAGCACATCAGTGCATTCAATGAGAAAATATGGGGTGGAGAGGATGAGGATGCTAACATGGGGCTCTCGCTCGTCTGAGCCTCAAAGGCTTAGTCTGAGTGAGGTGCCATTGTATTTCGAGTGTCATGGGGTGGCGAAGTGTCGAGGGCCCCTAGGACCAGGGTGGAAAATCGCTTGAGGAAACGACAACGGCTCGTCGAGGATTTCTTTCACGCTCTCCCACGCGGATGCTCACTCTCGCCACCTGCGAGCCGTCTGTGCTCTCCGCGCATTCATTCACTCTCGACACTACTCTCGCACAGGTAGAGAGCCATGGTCGAGGAATTCCTCGACCGTTATTCACCCTGCCTAGGACTAATGGTAAACCCCAGAGGCGCAAACGAGGCGCTGCGCCGCCGCGTGGCCCTCCTCAACTAACTTAGTACCAGGATGAGTTAGCTCTCCCAAAAATTGGTTACTGTCATAAAAGCCAATAAAGAGTCGTAAACATAGCGTTTCCCTAGTATGAGCTTATCTATGCTTCAAACTGACCTAACACATACTTGATCTTGTTTTAAATTTCAAAGGCAGAATACAATACTTCGTCCAAAAAATGTGCGACCGAAGAATGAGCTACCACGATATTTTGTGGTTACAAATTATCAAACCCGACAGGAGGCCCGTTGCGCGGCGAGAAAGCAGAGACGGGGACGGGTAGGCGGACGAGTTGCAGCATGCACGTAGCGATTTAGCGTCAAGTTAAATAGAATACAATATAGTAAATCCCACATCGCACAATACGTGCTGCGACTCGTCCGCTGACTTGCCTGCGTCTCTGCCTTCTCGACGCGGGACTGCCCCCCCCTTGGATACCTGCAAATTATTTCGCATTTGTTATGTACTTCTTTCTTAAGGAGCCTAGCATAAATCTATCACTTCGTGTGTTCATAGTGGGCGCCAGATCATGGATTTCGCCTGAATTCAGTCGCGTATGACCAAAACGCTTTTGCGACCCCAAGTCAAGCGCTGCTGCCAGCCATCTGTAATTTCTATTACATGACAAGATCCTTCACTGGAGTCATGATATCCATATCCAAAATGGGAATGTTCTCTGTCAAAGCGAGGAATTACGATAAGATTGGTTTGAATTCACAGTGGAAAAGGGGATGCTGAATAATGCCCAGTGGCGAAAAAAGCAAAATCCGTCAAGAACACGCAAAATGGGACCCGTTGGCCTGTTGACCTTTGACAAAGAGCGACAACAAACTAGTCCTTAGATCCACATGTATGCAATTACTACAGTCCATATCTCACCGTCTGATTAGGCAGTGCTATAGATTTGACGTGGCACTTGATAGAAGACCCGTGGATAAACTGTTTCCAACACATTTCGCTGGAAATCAGCAAACATACTGGGAACAGCTTATTCACACGACGTCTATCAAGTGGGGCCGCCGCCACGTCAATCGCTAGACCCGCCTAATCAGACGGCGAGATATGAACTGTGTATATGAAGTGGTGGAAGTGGAGTTAGTAACAGCTTACGAAATTCTGAAAGCCGACAAATGGCAGAATAATTTCCGAGTTATTTCGGCGAAAATCCGCGAATGAGCAGTATTGTGCACACAGATTTCACCAAGTAGCTTCAACAGTAACGCTGTACAGCGCAGCAGCTGTTTGTCGTTCAGATCAGATGTCACCGCGGAGTTATGGCTCCTGAAGAAGTGTGTGAAAACGCGCATGCTTCCGTAAATTTCGGCCTTGAAGGCGATTGAATCGTTTTTTTTTTTTTGCTATGAAAATAAACGAGGGATCGCGAACGGATCGTGTGCATGCGGGATGGAAATGGGGCCGGGGGTAAGAGTTGCAGGCTAAGGAAGATTTCTTGCTATCAACCGTCTTGACCTAGTCGCAACATGATGAAACAGCGCCTGCACCCTTCTGTTTCGGGTGTGAAGAGGAACTTTACTTTGTGTTCTCAGCAGTGACGAACATGATAGCTCATGTCTTAAAGGAATCGGTGGACTCACGTTATAATGAGTTGGTGGGGGGCATGCGGAGCGCCGCGGGCAGTCTTGCTCGCCTCCTCACCTAGGGCTTCTCTCGAGCGAGACAGTGTAAACTCGAACATTCCAGCTTTTCACGCATGTCAAGTGACTGCTGCCCCCACCCCCCTAGACTGCCTACACTCCCCCTGGCCCACGGATTTCCGAACATGCCAGGCGAGCAGACTGCCGCGCCGCCGCGTGCCCCCCCCCCAACTAAGTTAGCACCAAGGAATCTTGCGCGGAAAATTCTTGCACTCTTTCCTAACATGAATATGTCAGTTGTGATCACTGGAAATAGCACACAAAGTTTCACGCATGAAGATTCGGTTTCTGAAGAGAAACAAACGTACAAAAACTACACGTTATGGACCATCGAAGGACCAGGAGGCAGAGCCAGGCGAGGCATGGAAAGAAGACGGCGTTTGGCCGGCTACGTACCAGGCGACGCAATGAGAGAATCGGGTTAATAGCTGGAAATCGATCGATGGAATAGGATGGAGTAGAAGTGTAAGATGTGAATGCAACGAAGCAGAAGGCCAGAAAGAGCTTCTAGTGAATGCACTCCAAGAACCAAGTTTGAGCATCCCCGTCGCCAGCATTCGTGAAAGACGTCCGTGGGCAATTCGAACGCGTAGCAGCCTTTTCGAGTTTTCGAATTTCTAATCAAAACGAAAGCAATACTTCAGTTCTTTTCACTATTATCGTGGATAATGAGTCTCAAGCCAGTGATTTATGGCTGAAATAGAATCATGATTTTTCCGCGCAAGATTCCTTTAAAGCAACCCTCAGATCAAAAACTGGTGGAGATAGCAGCAGACGGTAATGAAGGAGCGGAGGCCGAGTTGACTGAGAATGTATTAGAAACAAAGCACACCTCCGATGCAAAGCCTTTCAACCAGGAAAACCGCTCTAGCACAAGCTCCAGAACTGTAGCGATGGTCTTCTACAGCTCACCTGTAATTAATAGTGACGTCATATGTTCTGAATGCGACTGTAAGGCAGTGCAAGGAAGGTCTGCTAAATGCGAGCGAACATCTTAGTGAAATATGTGCCGTCGAAAAACTCTCACAACGGAATCGTGCGCGATGAAAAGTTTGCGTGATGAGCGTATGGGGTCCAGATGTGGCTTTTTTATCCATTATTATTTTTTATATATCTTTTAATTTATCCTTTTGTTGGCCCTGACCTATACTACTGTATGTTGAGAAATACTACAGGGTGCGCCAAAATTACGGAGACAGCGACTTCGAGTTGCCTAGGATGAGCAAGGTGCAATTCTTTGAAAACAAAAATGCAGTGACGTGCACAGTCCCATTCTGAATCGTCGACATCCATGCAATTTTTGAAATTCCTTGGTTTGTGTTTATACGGGTCCTCAGAAACATCGAGGAACCATCGACTGTGGCACGCAATGTGGCGAGTAGGACTCGTCAAGCTCATTTCAGAGCGGTTTCTTCAACGAAACCCTGGACATAATGTGTCTTATGCAAGCCCTCACACCTTCTATAACGGATCCGGATGCAGCATACCTCTAATTCTGCGAGCTCAGGATCTTAAATGCTGTCGCTACCAAGTTTAAGCGCGCGACAAAGTCGAAAAAATCGGTTCTGCATCAATGCTGCACTAGTACTGAACCACCCTTGCCTCGTAAACGGGAGCTCCTACTTGATGGAAGGCCCAGCAACGATTTTCAAAGTGAAAATAAACTCAGGATAGCAATGGGCTCTGATAAGTCCAAAAGAGCCCCCCTGATTCCTATCTCTCGTGACATCCAGTGAAACCAGCGCGTCAACTACCTGCAAATTCTATCGCACACAATCCTTAGATTGTTCGTGGTCGCCACAGAAACACGCCCTTCTCATCCAGAATGACTGCATTCAGCTCCTTGTCCCCTGTACCACTTGGAGCATCTATTGATAGTGCTCGGGTATACACCAAAACGATGATAATTGTCGCGTGCCAAAAACCCTCAACGTCGAAGTCCAATGATTTAGGGACGGTGTCAGTATCAGTCAACCGCTGCAGCTACCATAGATTTTGGTGGTTGAACAAGGTAAGCATAAACAATTCTACACACACAGTACCAAAACTAGGACAGAAGAAAACAGCATCTGTGAATATCAGTTCAAATTGTTTGCTCATGCGTTGTCTCCGTAATTTTGGCGCACCCTGTAGGTACTTATCTGTTTGTTACGACTGTTTTTTTTGCTGTAGCAGTCAACTTTGATTCATATAGATCCTGTCGCCGTTGTCTTAGGCGCACCTCAAGTGTAATAGTAAACAAATAAATCAATAAATATTGGTGAAAGTGTTGTATTCAGTAGAACAGTGTTTGTGTATTGAGATCTTTGAGCGTCCCCTATTTACGGGTGTCTGTCTGCCAATTTCAGTAAATCGTTCCATCGCTTATTTCAAGCCTTCCATATTTTTCGATTCTTATAATTTTTGATTCTTATTCAGAGTGAACTGGCATAGTTATGTGATCAAGAGTCTGGAGATTGGCCCTGTCGAGGCGTAATGCAATGCTTCAGTGTCAAGCGTTTAAATATTAGAGCCACCGATGGCGCTTCTCGCATTCATCAAAGCGAAATGTCTTCGGCTCGTAGGCAAGAATCGAATACATTGTTTCGCGGTCTACCTTCCGGATATTTTGGCCCTGCCTGCTTACCATTAAAAATCCAATCTTTGAAATGCAAAACAACAGAATCTTTCAAACCACATTCCATAATAGTGATTTCTTTGAAACTTTTATTTTTTTAAATGGAACTGCTCAAGTTCGGGTGCATAGACTGAATAAATATTGTGAATTCCGACCACCACCTTTTCTTGGGAAAATTCACTTACTCTACTTCTCTCTATTAATTTCGTTTTTTTTCTATTCCTTCTTTCAGAGCTTCCTGAATTGAATAATCTACTCGGTTTCAATTTTGGGTCTTCCGAAAGCCATCTGCACATTGTCGCCACTTCAGCACATTGCGGGAGCACTGCATTAGCACATAGAGGGCGCTGGCTTCGTGACTTTTTCACCCCTTTAGGTGTGGCTGTGGCTGGGCAGTTGGTTGCATTTCCGCTGTTAAGAGCAGCTCCGTCGAGGCTGCGTTCATGTGTGCGGTGCGAATCTTCAAAGCGGAGCAAAGAGACTTCGTCGCGCCACGCCTGTGAGTGATCAAAAGCGTCGCGGGAGCCGGACGTTCGAACCGTTTATTCACACATTACGCTCTGTCGGAGATTTTGTAATATCTGGCCATGACTATGCTGAACAGGAACATGGCGAGAGAGCAATTCCTCAATTTGATTGCCTCCATTAGGCATAGCTTCATTCGAGAAGCCATTAAAACACACTGTGCCAAAGAATGATAGACCATTCAAGCAAACGATTGTTCTGAACACTCTAATTTAGTCAAAAAAAATCTAGGCGCTGAGCTAGGATATATGTAGACAATGAGTTATTTCCTCGACAGCAGGGTCAACCAAACTGTTCGAACGAAGGGGTCGCATTTTGGTCGGAAGGGGGTCGCAATTTCGAGGACTGCCAGCCACAGGCGCGTGCGTGGCGTATCCGAGGGCAAGACTTGCTTGTGCAGACCGCATTAGATTCGATTTATTATGCACAGAGAGACAGTTTTAGGCAAATTACAGTGTTTTCTTAAGGAATAAAGAACAGTTGGATGCATCCCTATGAAAGGTTTGACTTCTCGGGGCTGAAAACAAAGTTCTTTGGAGACCTATTTTTTTTTGGGGACGCTTCTTCCAATGTACTGTGAAACATGTAAGGAAGCGGAAAATCTCGTAGTCTTCACAAATGTCTTTATCCCTCTCCAACAAGCTCTTTGAAGGAAGTTATCATTGCTGAAAGCTCAAAAACTCGCATGTGCTGCTCAAAAACCCATGGGAAAAAATGTTCGAACGTGTGATTTTCTCGGAAAATGAACTTTGAGAAACGGCTTTGTGCTTTAGAAAGAGAAAATCCTGTACTTTCACCCATGAAAAAGTGCAATCACAGAAATGAAAATGAAGTGAGTTATGGTCGCTGAAAGCCCAAAAACTCGCTTTTGCACGGAAAATGTTCGAACGGGACAATTTTTTGAAAAAGGGACAATCACTAAACTTTTTATACTGTTTTGATAGAGAAATATTTGAAGTTTCTGAAACTTTTTACAGATTTCCAAAATGTCGCATACGAAAGATTTTATGGGCCTTCAAAGTTGAAGGTGCGCCTTCTTAGAATTTTGGGTTTTCCACTTCTAACAGAAGTACTTTCCGGAGAGTTAGGCAATCCTTGTAGTTTTCTGGAAGCGCACCTCAGGCACAGTCAAAATCTACCTCAACAAGTCAAAAAATACGTCCAAGAAAGTTATTCGGTGCTAACTTAGTTGGGGGGGGGGCACGCGGCGGCGCGGCAGTCTGCTCACCTGGGCTCTCTCGAGCGAGACAGTGTAAACTCGAACATTCCAGCTTTTCACGCATGTCAAGTGACTGCCCCCACCCCCCACCCCCTAGACTGGCCTACACTCCCCCTGGCCCACGGATTTCCGAACATGCCAGGCGAGCAGACTGCCGCGCCGCCGCGTGCCCCCCCCCCCAACTAAGTTAGCACCAGTTTTCCCCTCTAAAAACTTTTTTCCCGTTCTTCCAGCGCCCGGGTGATACCTGCCGCGCTCCAAGGCTGACGCCGCAACGCAGACGCTTTCTGCGGCGGCGGCGCAGACGCTTTCTGGCGCAACGGATTCATGTCTAGCACTCTTATTAACAAAAACAGGGGGTCGCAACTGGACCCCTCGAGAGCTAGGGGGTCGCAAAAATCCCGAAAATGTTCGAACGTGACGGAGTTGACCTGCTGCGACAGTGGCGCGTTGTGGAACAGATGTTATGGTACTTCGTTAACACGTTGACGACAGGCTGACGCGCAAGCGTCAGAACTTTTGCACCGCATCGGACATTCTGACGCGCATGCGCGTCAGAACTATGTCATTCATTTTTGTGCTTGCGCTCCTTCTTCTCGAGTTTTTTGC
Organism: Ostertagia ostertagi; assembly: GCA_036418205.1. Taxonomy (NCBI): domain Eukaryota; kingdom Metazoa; phylum Nematoda; class Chromadorea; order Rhabditida; family Trichostrongylidae; genus Ostertagia; species Ostertagia ostertagi. Next base: position 12,717 of record MU895750.1, read on the forward strand.
ATTCATTCTATAGATAATACATTAGCATAACTATAAACCACATGGCAGCCAGAGTGGTCAAATATCCCTTGATTTAGCAAAGATTTTCTGAACGCACAAAACTTTCATTTCAATTCTTTCCTAGTATTCCTTTCACTGTCGTAAACATTCACAGAGGGCGGAAGTGGTGTAGTGGCAAGTGGCACGCGCTTACCACGCGAGCGGTCCAAATGGATCAAACCCTGGGTCCTGAGACGCCCATCCTTCCGGGTCGGTTAACTGGTTACCCAACCTTCGTCGGCGGTCTGGGAGGATAAAAAAAACACTGACTTGAACATCGGCTGGCCCCCGCAAGTCATTGTATAGGCCACATCGCATTCAAACGCCACTACGAATGTACAAATGGAAGTAGAATGCGTGCCGCATCCCAAAAAGGGATTGATCAACGGCAAATGCTTTATCCTTTATCCTTTTTAAACATTCACATTGTAGAAGCCCTTATTACAAAACTGTGTGAGTTTCATGATCTTTGTATTTGGCGGAAGAACTTATATAGGTATAAATGCTTTTAACTTCATTCGCAGCGAAAGTGATTTTTTTGCTTCTTCGTGGTCAGCGGGAATTCAAAATTTTCATAGTCGAACTGGTTATCATAATTATTATCAAAACCATCGCCTATGTTCCGTTCTTTTTGCTATCTTCATGAAGCAAGGGGCCTAAGGTATCGTTTTTTTTGTAGGAATGGAGGCGATGTTTTTCCGTGGAAGATTCCTTTAAGGATAATAATGGCTGACAATGAGACTTATAATGCTCTGCATGCTCTAATGCTCCCATGGAGCTCATGTCTGTGTGACTCTCCGACAGCGGTGCAGAGCTCCTGGAGAACATTAGAGGTGAAAGTGCACTCCCGGACACTGCACTTTTCAAGCCGTCTTGCAGCCCGTCTCTCTGGATACGACCCCCTCCCTTTTCGTTCGGCTGAATACGACCCCCTCGTTGTTCTTTGCGCAACGGGCGGTTGACCCTGCTTGGGGGACTCCTTTAGGGCTGATGGTTGTGGTGAGGGCTCATATCTCAAGACTTCCTTAAGGAGGGGGTTCTTAATGTTTTGGAGTTAGAACAACGGACGGTTGACCCTGCTTGCAGGCACGATGCCGCCCATTGTGCCCATTCCAAAGTTCCTAGGATTCTCCCCCCTCCCCTCTCCCCCACCCCTCACAAGGAGGGACTCAGGGCAGGGCGCTTTTTGGAAACGGTTTCTGTGCATGTTGTAGGGACGCATGTATGGACCACAAAACCATGTTTCGTTTTCGCTGAACGGTTTTAGTAGTACCAAAAAAGTGGTGAATAATACTCTCAATGGTTCAATCCCCCGCGGCGACTAAATTTTGCATTCAAGGTTGGCGGCCACTTTTGGCTTCATATGGTCCTAACCATGAATATGACATCTGATTTTGACATTTAGCACCATTTGGCACCAACCCGTAGGCGCCAACCCAAATGCAAAATTTAGTCGCCACGGGGGATCGAACCATTAACAGTACCTTATGCTTCTTTTTTGGTACTGCTAAAACCGTTCAGCGAAAATGAAACATGGTTTTGTGCTCT
>MU895752.1:0-14087 GCA_036418205.1 Ostertagia ostertagi
CGTACGCGTGCGCGCTAATCATGCAGTGAAGGTCCAATACTGCTTGAGTCGGCACTGTACTACAGGAAACCTAGACAACAAAAATGTGTCGCACTTCTCCCCGTTTCACCGCTGTTGTTCACAAAATTCGGAAAGGGCTTTATTTTTAAAATCAACTTTGGGCTACGCAGTGATGTACGCTTTGTACGGTGAACTTTTATCTGAACCTTTCTTTACTCTTAGCATTCAATACACGATGTCTTTGTTAAAGTTATCTCGAAAAACGGTGACGGTTGTTGCCGACCCCTCGTATAGCTGTCCGCCCTCTCCGCAATGTCCACAGTCTGTGACTTCTTGCCAGTCCCTCCATTTTTATTCATTTATTTATTTATTTCGGCGGATGCGCTTTTTTGACTTCGAGAGCATCGACGGTAGATCACGGCGGCTATCGTATGCGCAACTGTGGGGCCGTGAAGATCAAGGGAAAGTTTGTTTCAAGAATTGAATTTAAAATTTTAGAGTTTGAATTCAATGTGTGTGATTTCGTGATGTTCTCGAGCTGGTATCAACTACAGAACTTTTGTTCTGAATTCGAGGTTGCAAGGAGTTGTTTCAACGCAATGCACATCGCGCCAAAGGCATGAGCATGAGCCTCTCCGGAGAATCGATCAGTACGAGCAGTGTCATCCAAACCAAGGCTCTCTGACGATCTGAAGAAAACCTGAACTTTTTATAATATCTATAAACCGCGGACGCTAGCGAATCGCGATTCGCTAGCGTCCGCGGTCGCGTTGCGGTACCAGCCAATTGAGTGATTCACTGGCCGCGACGCGACCGCAGACGCTAGCGAATCGCGCGATTCGCAAAGTCTGACATCGGCCTTATGCCAGGTTGATTGCCTCTGCCAGGCCGTTGAGGACACGCTCCGCTGCAAAGCACGCATTGCCCTACCTTTGGAGGGCTTGCCTTCCTTTCGACTTGGTATATTTCCTCTTCTCGATCCGACCTTATTTTCCTTAGCGATTAACAAATTTCCCAGCTAGACACGATATGGTAGCAACTTGAATTACTTAGCGACCTTTATTGACGGCACTATTGAGATCGATAATCGTACATAACATAATGCTTGACAATTGACAAAAACACGAAAACAATATGCTGAGACGCTAATACCCATAAAAGTGGACAATGAAACGACTCACTACGGGACTTGTTGGGGATTTATAAGTGTGCAAGCGATGGGACAAGAAGCCTCTCATCCATTTCGCCGGAAAAGGCGGCTTGAAAGCAGAAAGTAATCACTAAAAATATCTCCAAAACATGTCCGCACTGAGAAGCCATGTTCATCTGTGACTCATGTTATGCAGAAATTTTCACAACTCGAAAATTATACACTAAAAAACCAGAGTACCCGACAGGATCGTCCTGCAGCGAGAAGCAGAGACGCAGAGAGCAGCGGACGAGTCGCAGCCTGTGCTGAGCAATGTGGGTCGTACTACAGTACATTCTGTTAAACTTGACACGAATTCACTGCAGCATGCGCTGCGACTCGTCCGCTGCTCTCTGCGTCTCTGTCGTTCGCTCGCGACGCGCTGCTGTCCGATACCCGAAAAAACATATAAACCTCAGAAAAGTACTCAGCACGATTTGTATAACAAAGTAAACCATACTAGTTCAAAAAAACGGAGAGCCATAAAAAATAGCAACTTTTCAGGCAAACAAATACAACGTTAAAGGAATCGCTAAAATCATTGAGCTAAAAGCGATCACAACGTCATCAATGAAAGTTCTCATAAAAATGGTCACTTTTCAATGGAATTGGCACTCTTTCGGCTCGACTTTGGACTTCGACCGGTTCGTTTTACCAGTGGCGGTCTTGTTCCTTTCGCCTCAATCGCGGGCTGTCGAACGGGACCACGTGCTGGCGACACTTTTGATGGTGCTGTTGTACCCATACTTTTTGGTATCGATGATTTCACAGAACTAGCGATTTTCGTCTGAAAATAGTATATTTCAAATAAAATCAATAAAATCGCGGGACGAAGCTAGCCGGCTGGCTTGGAGAAGTCCCAGAGAGCGGGAAAAAAGTGGATGGAGGTAGGCGAAAAAGGGAGGTAATTCGCCGTTAGTGGTTAGGAGGTACACTAAAGTTGACGGAGCTCAATCTTAATTCACAAAGTTGTTCAAAAGCTGCCCGAAAACCGGAAAAAAGGGGGCTGAGACTAGCGAAGAAGGAAGATTCAATCCTTAGCCCATAGTGGGCGGAGCATGCACTTGGATGGGCGGGGTCGTTCCTTCTCGGTATCGATCGCGGCTTTTTCAAGATCTTTGGGCCCCAATGTGGCGCACGCGTTTGTGTGCGGAGCCAAACTGGTAAAGTATGAAGCATCCGTGGTTGGTCGCTCTTCTAAGGAATACGTCACGCACTCTACTTCCATTCAGAATCGTAGTGGCATTTCGAATGCAGTTGGTCCATACAATGACTTGGAGTCGACGTAAAAGTGAGTGCTTTATCCTAAATTTGTCTGGCACCAATTAGCCAACCGGGGAAAGATAGAAAACTTGGCTGGTCTAAAAGGCCCACGAGCCAGGATTCGATTCTCCGGACCCTGTGCGTGGTAAGCGGCGCCACTTGATATCACACCACCTCCACCCAAAACTCATACTTTTGTAGTAAAAATATTCGATGCGTGATGAAATGGAACGTAAGTAATGTGTTTATTAACGCAAAGTAACTTACGTCTCTGGTCGGCCTTGCTGGCGCTGATCGCGTTACGGTCCTTGGGGCGGAGCTAGCTAATGGTGGATCCTTTACCATCGGCTTGACTACAGATTTCGGCTTTTCAGCGGTCTGAAATGTCGTGAATTGCTTACAAAACTATCAAAGAATACTTGAAATCTTCATGTTTATCAAAATATACCTTTGTTGGTGATGGTCCAGGACCAGGAAGCTCCGCGACCTTTCCTCGATCTACGTTCATTATCGTGTGTGTTGCTTGTCGTTCTAGACGTCCCTGTAAGCAATTATTTTACTTGACATGAAGCAGGGTGAATGGATTTGACCTTCTTTCAAAAGAGAGCAACAAGGAAGACTGGAAAATCTGGAAAAGAAAGCTAATTCTCTTTCAGAAGGTTTGAGATGAAGTTTTAGGGACAGATGACGATCCAATTGATGATTCTATGAGTTGGCTCCCATCACTTGAAAGGGTACAGCTCCATTCAAGGACAATGAATTGATAAAATCGGTACTCTTCCAGCGTTGCTACACTGTAAAAATAGGAGCGTTAAGGAGCTTATCGGTTTTACCAGACAAATTTCGAGATGGAGGTGCCATCTATAGTTCAAACAGGGTCAACCATCTGTCCGACCGAGTCAGACGAGCGGGTAGTATTTGCGGTTATCATAAGGCGGTCGCATTTGGAGTTGACGAAAATTGACAATTTCAGAAGGGGATCTTATTTGTGGAAGTTGGAGGGGTCGCGCGGTTGTGGAAGGAAAGAACGGGATCGTCTTCAACTGCCACTCTGAGGGGAAAGGTGGGCAGAGTTGGAGAGTATGAACTGGTGTCAGAAACAAATAACGAGGTGAGAGACATGTTCAGATATGAGGGGGGGGTTCTCGTATGTAGGGATGTTGGGGACCCTTCAAGGCTGATGGTGGTAGCGGATCGCATCGAGACCATCTGAAGAAGGATGGTCAACGTGAGAGGGTTGGTCTTCCGTCCAAAAGTGTACTATCCTGTTTTCCCGGCTTGGATGCTGCCAAATCTCACGAAGCGCTTCAACTGGGATTATTAGAGCTCGTCCTTTGTATTTCATCAGCGAGAACATATAAAGGAGACGAGGGAGCATAGCAGACGAACGACAACAGACACAAGGAGCAAGAGGAGCGGCGGTCACAAGGCCATAGCATCCTTGTCGCATACTTTTAAGGTTCGACAAGGCACATATTCTGCAATCGTGGGTAACTCGATCTTGTTCCAAGAATTGATAAAATAACTTTGTTTTGTCGTGGAATATGCCTTTAATCCACTGGGGGTCTCAAGTCCTATCGGTTTGGATTTTGGGAAACGGCCAAGGATATAAATATCGAGCAATACAGATCTAGATTAGATGAGTACAGACTCACCTCTTCTGTCTCAATTGCCTTCTTTTTTGAGGGTGACTTCTTTTGATCATTTGGACGGGCGCTTTTACCACGTGGAGAGTCTGACCTCACAGAGGCGCTCTGAAAAATCACATTCGTAGAGTGACTACAAGTCTACCATTCCTGTGAAATGATATTTTATCGCTCCTAGGGCAAGGCAAAATCGGTAATTAGAGCAAAATAGACACTGATTTTATCCTTTCAAACCAATGTGTTTGATACTAATTAGCCGTCTCCTGAGGATGACAGTTTGGTTGGCCTGGGCGACGTAGGAAGCGGGATCTGATCCCCAAATCGTGCACACAGTAAGGTACGCCACTTGCCACTACAACCCTTTCGGCCCTGGTTCGGCGTAGGCGTTCCATTAAAGATTCCTCCAATTCATATCAAAATGAAAATTTCTCGAATCTAGATTTCAGAACAAGTAGTAAAAATGTAGTGTCGTGTGTGGAGCTCCGAGAGCAGGGTCAACCGTTACGTTGGACCGATATTGGAGCGACGTTGGACCGATGTTCACCGCTCTCCGCGCCGGCATTCACTCTCGCCACCCGCGAGCCGTCTGTGTCTCCGTGCGTACGTTCACTCTCGGCATTACTCTCGTCGTCGCGTTGGACTTTGTCCAACGGACGGTTGACCCTGTTCCGCAGGCGTCTACCATGAGACGAAATTTAAATCTGCGAAATCGCCTTGCAGTAAAAAAAGGGATGCAACCGCCATAAGAAAGCCGCCTGTGGGCGGGAGGACGGGGGGGGGAGCGTTCCATAAAAGGCCACGCGACAAGAACGACACAAGCGTCAATTATACAGAAGAAATACCGCCGACATCACTTCAACATATGCTTTCAGTGGAGCTGCACTTACACTTGTTGATTCTTTGAGCTGTTCAGCAGAAGCGACGGACTGCTCCTCTTGTGTCGGTAAGCTCGCGGCTTTATCCTGAGAGGTCGACCGAGAAACGGATTTCCTCTCATTTGATGCGGGCCGCGACACTGATGGCTGTTTGATCGTGTAGTTGATGCAACTGCCTCTCCTCGAATAAAACTCGAATTAAAAATTAAAATCAAAATAAATAAATGGTGAAACTCAATAACAACCGGAACGTCCTTGCACCTGTGAACATAACCACCTATGTCCTTGCAAGGCCTAGCCATTTTTGACACAAAGGTATATGTCATTGGCGGTAATGTTGCTGTGATTGTTATTGCGCATCAGCCCTACGAATACGGCAGTTCCGAGATGCCAGAGCCCCTCGCTGCGATCAAATCAAAGACTGTCCTAGAACAACCTTTCTATTACTGTCGCCATCTATTCTACGTATTTCCTAACTACTAAGAAATCAACCTTCTTTTCACAACTCAACACAACGATTAACGCATAATACAAAATCATCTACATCTCATTCGATTAGAACTCAATGGTACCAGACCACGTCTTTGCAGCACCCGCTCCACGCTGAGTACTGAAGAGCAAATACAAAAGTACATTCAAATTCAATCATTCACCTGGTTTGCTGTCCTTGTGCTTTCCTGTTGAGAATCCCATCTCTTCCTTCCTTTCTCGTTTCCGTTCCTACCGGTTGCTTCTTTTGCCGGCGTTTCACTGACCGTTGCTTCACTTCTCTCGAATGTCATCACTGGTGGGAACGGTCTGCTGTATCGTTGACAACGGCCTCCCCCTGAAAGCATATATTTTCAACTTCAATTTCTCTTACTATCATGAGATGGACGAGGGAAGAGGGGGAGGAAGGGCTAAGAAAAGATTCAGCAACGCGATCAGGAAGGCGGCAAACTTTTTTTTGCGAGGTCGATCCATCCACTTAGAACTCCTTCCTCCAAAATCCTATCCTCTGCCTTGAAACTGTGTTCCTCGACAATCCCAGAGCAAAAAAACCTCTATCACAAGAAAAATTATGAATGGCGCGGGAGATAACTCCGCACAGCACACTGCCGTAACTTAAAAGCATGTTTGACTAAAGCAACAATCCCTATCAATATGGTTTTGGGTAGCCAGCAGTACGACTAATGAAGTTTGATGCTGAGTGACTGAAAACATAAAAAAGCAACCAAAAAAGCCAGCACAAGATTCCTAAACAACTGACTGTCTACTCTTCCCCTTCGAGAACGGCGTGTGACGAGTTGCCTGCTTCTCCATGCCGCCACTAAGCCGCGCTTATTTGAAGTAGCGCTACGTGGGGCTGGCGCCGCTACAAATGCACACATGATTAGGCGTTCTACGATAAAATGTCCCACTCCCCTCCCGCTTTACGACAGCGTGCAATATTCCTATGCTCATGCGCTATATAAGCCAAAATTTCTCGTGCTAAGTACAGGTGGTAGGTTCCTTACAGTAATAGTAGAAAGAACACTAGCAAATAGTCCTACCGTTCTATGGACCGAGATCGCTCCTGGAACGTGTCGTCTGAGAATTGCACGCCTGCTGAAGCTGAGCGCTTATAGCTTCGATTGTGGCTGGAAAAGCGAGGCGGAGGAGCCTTCGGTTGACGAATTTCCACAAAAAGTCCAGCTAAAAAGGAACTGAAGGCTACTGCCACTAACTACCTTCGAATCTTGCTCCTACCTTCTTGAATTCGGGCCTGTTGTCGCTCAGACAAGAGATTCCAAGCATCAGCCTTCACTACAGATGCCGCATAATGTAACAAATGCTTATCGACCAACTCGTAGATGCGTCGTACTAGAGAGCAGAACCTCTGGAAAACGGAAGCCCTTTATGGAAGTCGGGTTCAGGTAACCCAAAAAGCCTCTTATAATTCATTCATTAACATCACTCACCGGGCTATACTCATCTAGGGGGATACTTAGGCCGCGACTTGGCGATGGTGGCGCAGTCCGAATTTCTTCCAGTAAATGGTCTAGACCCTTGAAGGTTTTGATAGCCACATCTGCCGACAAGGAGTGCACAACCGATGGTAGCAGTCCCTCCAAAACGCCGAGATTCAAAGCCAAACCCTGAAAAATGCTTCCTTACGTAAAGCAAGAAACGGACATCATTAGTGAATTCGAATACCGGAATGACCAATATCAGCAGGGTAACTCGGACTAGAGTCAACAAGCACTTTGGGAATTTTTGAAGTTGGACACACTCGCCCTCTTGGGAGCCCAACAGAACGACCTCCTCCGACATGATCATGTTGAGTCTATTAAAGTGATGAGTGCATAACTTTCAGCCTTTCTTCATTCCTTGACACATTTCGGAACCCAGCCCCCATCCCCAAACTCCGAAACACGTCTGTCGAGAGGCCGAGGATGATGAGGAAGAGGGGGGGATGTGTAACTGTTGGAACCGCAAAACTATCGGAAATTTCACCATACCAAAATTCTTTTTCGTCCCATTTCTAAGCCTCGCTCCCCCACTCGCGGCCCAAACGACGGCTGTCACTGCCTCGGCCTTCTTGAGTAGTACTGCATATTAGCAATACTAAGGTAATGTTGCATATTTCACTCACTTTGCCTTGTTGTTGAAATGAAAAAAAAAAAAATAGAAACGATTGGGGCACGACCATAATGGAAGGAATGAACCAGGAAATTGCATGGCAACTTCAAGCACGTCGTCGACAAGAAGAAGAACAGCCAATGCAGACTCAGACTTCGACCGAGGTAGGGCTATCTGTAAATGAAAGATAATTAAAGAAACATAACTGAATTAAAGAAAAGAAAAACATGTAGAGAGTAAGTGAGAAGTGAGAAATGCAAAAATAAATAAATAAATACTAATAAGCAAAAATTAAAAAATAGGGGTACCATTCGTCTTCGAATTCATTCAGACCCCGTACAGGTCGATAGGAGCACGAGATTTATCATAGCTCTTGTCATTCAATGCAAGTTGAAATGCGCTCGTAACGAAATTTTAATACATCTAAAGTGGCTCCTGTACAGAAAGTTCTACCTTCAAGTGGAATAAAGTAATCAGTAGCGAGTCGATTAAGACTGTAATCGCTAGCTCAGGAGTACACAGCGCTCTCGACTGATGGGGCTCATTTCTTGGCTACAGTAGTCGTGTGATGGAGCAAAAGGGAGGGAGCGAGGGGGTGGGAGGCTTTTTAGAGTGTCAGAAAAATCTGAAAAATTTCCACCTGTTCGCAAAAATGCCTACGGTCTCAGAATTTTATTTTTCATTGCCTTACTTCAGTCAACTGCGGCTGCAAACCGCGGGAAGTTTTCCCAACATAGGGGCTATCTTTGTAATTGTAGCCAAGGTCAACCCTACGTTGTTACTAGTAACAACGGGGGGGGTCGTACTGGGTGAGTTTGTAGGAGGGGGGGTCGTATAGGTTGGGAGTTGGGAGCGCGCGGGGGAGAAAAATTCGCCGTTTCAGTGTGTAAAAGCGCGGGTAAAAGTAAGTAAAAGTAAGAGTAAAATGGTGGAAATTTAGGGAGTTTAGGTGAATTTTTACTGTTTCAGAGTAGCTATATACCCCCCGCTCGACGGCATTTTTGGAGGAAAAAGTGGGCGGAGTTTGGTGGGTTGAGTGGTATCAGAATTAAGTACTATAGAGACGATGATGGTGGTCGAGGGTCGAAAAGGGGGTCGTATCAAATCCACCTTGGGGGAGGGGGGTCGTAAAATTTTTCAGAAAGTAACAACGATAGGACCGACCCTGAATTGAAGGGGGAGTGGCTTTATTGCCACTGAAGAGCATAGAAGTGCAGGGACGGCCTACAGGGTGCTAAAACGCAGTGCTGTGGTAGCCTCTTTGAAAGCAAGTAGGAAAGTGGAGTGTTGCAGACAACGTAGCCAAAAGTAGGAGTTCCGATGTTTGCTTGCGATCACCGTGCCGAACTCAGAAGTAGAGAAAACTGCTCTCGATATTTCAGGTCCCTTCTTTGTCTGGTGCATTCAGTACGTGGAAGGAGCATCATAGCTCACAAGCTGCAAGAGATAAACACGGGAAAGGCGGAATTCTCATGGGGCTGTAGGTTCCACTAATGCGAGCTCTGCCGAACAATAAGACCAAAGGTTTGGATGGCAGCTGCCCCGAAAATGCCTGGAGTAAACGGAGTTATTGCAAAATAATATAATAAGTATAAGATAATATATAACAATACAATAAATAATAACATAATGGGTAAAAGGAGGTAATCGTAAGCTATGGTCAGAATACGCGATTGTCTAGGTAAGGGATCAGTTTCAAAAAAATGTAAGAAGAGTTGCATATGTAAAAGAGATATGTAGAATTGATCAACTAGTATTGAACAGGGCGAATGAAGCCCTAAAAGGAATCAATCCTTATATGCATACTGCGCCCTTGTCATTGGTCGGTCAATATCCACGCTAAAGAGGACCAATGATAAGGGTGCAATCTCCACCACACGACGTCGGTCTGCCGCCGTGCAAAATTACTTTGGTGGGGAAGTATTAGCACATTTTTGGCTTGATCCATCAATACTAGCGAATAAGTTTTCATATCAGTTTCGAAAGCAATATGGACTATGCAATTGGCAAATATGGCTCAAACTCTCGACCGCGCGTGTGGTGGGTGTGGTCACTTTTAAAGAGCTCACGTGGTCACTATAAAGGCTGCACGTTTCAGTTCTCTTCCTCTGAGGATATAATATAGTTCCGTAATCCACTTTAGCAGTCGTAAAAATTCACCCTATGAAATAGAGTTGCTGAGCGCTTCGTAGGTGGGAAAAGCATAAGCGAATATTTCTGACATGTAAAAATATTAAAGGCATATGACACACAGTAGTACTCACTTGTAACCGCTCACATCCAAGTATTGTATCGATAAGCGTTTCATCATCCATTTGCTGAATAATGGCCTCATAGCATTCTCGCTGCCATCGTTCATTCAAATGACCGAATACTCTGCCCTTCCAGATTCGAGCAAAGTGCCGCGCTTGCCAGGCAAGTGCCTAAACAAGTGTTCCTTGGAGAAGGCTAACTTTAACAAAGCAATTTATCAGCACCTAAGTGGGACAATCATCACAAAGTATTCACTGTAGAGCAAAAATCCTCAATGGGGCCATTTTAAATATACTGAATTTACCGAGTACTTCAGTAAAGTTTTGAAAAAAAAATCTTCCTAGTTGGCAGCACCCCATTTCTTTTCCCTTCCTTTTCCTTTGAAGGAAGTTATATCCACTAAATTGCGAAAAAAAAACACGCATACCCCCGAATAAGTTCATTAATTTTGCCGTTGGAATGATCTCTCATTAGGCCGTCTGAGTTCAGCACATTAGAAAGTACTAGTGGAAATCGCGAGCATTACGCTGCAGCGCAGCTGAATAGGAACTACGGTTCATGATCTTGACATCCGTTATGCCAGAGGTGGATGCACTCCAAGTGTCAGGGGCCCTAAGACCAGGAGTTGTTAATTTCACTCGAAACAAACAAACATAGCATGGTGATCTTCAACATGCCGTAGTTGAAAACGAGCATTTACCTCGTCGTAAAGTGGCTTTAGACATCGTATTGACGCGAATTGTGGGAGAGCATCGAATACAGCTGACACGCATGATGCACATGGCTATAATGAAATAAATAATGATTATTAATAGAAAGGATAAAAGGATGAAAAATCCAGCGTTGATGAGTCCTTTTCTGGCATCCTATGCACACTACTTTCAGCCAAAATTGTAGTGGCATTTGAATGCAATTTGTATAATTTTTATACTATGGGAGATTTTATTCGAGGTGACGTGAAATCGCTGCAGTACGCGCTGCGACTCGTCCGCATACTCGCCTGCGTCACTACCTTTTCGCCCCGAGACGGGCCTCCTGTCGGGTGCCCGGCAGGTGCATAACCTGGGATGTATAGAACGCTACGGCAGGCATGCTCCCTAATACAGGAGACCTTGTCGAACTATTACGACTAGGTAATAAATGAGATTTCTCAACTAGATAACATGAAAAATAGGAAATCTGGTGATTTTATGTCTTGTTCTAGTTACCAGTGGGAAACAACTATCCTGTGAAATTTATAAGGCGATCATAATTGGAGTAATTTTACAGAACCCTGTACTGCCCCTAACCCCGCTTGGCGCTCAAGCGCCCTCTTGGACAGGGATAGTCCTCACCGATTTGAAATTTTCCCTAATGAAGAGTTGGACCCCCGGTTTGTGTCTTCAATCAGAGATTGTAAAAAAAATGAAACAACAACAGTAGCAAAATGTAGCAGAGAAACAAGCAGATGGGGCCTGCAACTCACTCGATGGAACCAGTGGCACCTCGTTGCTTTTAAATGTAAAATGACGACATCGGCTAGGTCTTTATGATTTAGATGAGTAGCCAAGGCGATAACCTCCCAAACGTCAACCTGAAATATCTATTACACAATTATCGAGAAAAAATGTCTGCAATATAGGTGATCAATATTTACCTCCTGCACGGGGAACATCTAGTTCGAGTTTTTTATATACCCTCTGCTGCGCTTCCGGGTCCATTCCAATAGGGTGAGGGGCACTATGGTGCAAGTCTCGGGATTACGGTACATCAAGTTTTGCGGCCCCAAATCCAAAACCGCTCCCCAAGCACTTTCGTTTGACCAGGACTTCTTTATTCTTAAAACCGTGATGAAGCGACTGCCTTACCACTTGAAGGTGGGTATTGACGCCTCGAAGCTGAGTGGGGTGAAATGGTAGCCGCCGGCCGCCCCTTCGTGGTGTAACTGCTTAGCGCAGTTGCCGGACAGCAAGAGATCGGGTACGCCGAACCAAACCCGGGGTGCCGAGTTTTCTCATATTAGCGCGTTATTATGAATAAAATCAAAACCGGGTATAAAAGAACCTCGTAACCTACCTCCTCAGGAATCGACGTGAGACCACCGTAGAGAAATGATAACAAGAAGTGGATGGCGTTTCGCGAATAACTGAAACGGGTTTTATAAAAATTGTTTTTTAAATCTTTTGGCTCCAAGCGCACAAAGTAAAAAAAAATCATTAACCCTTTCATTTCTATCCGTTTCGACTTCTGCAGTTGCTGTCGGAAAAATGGACATGTTGCCGAGAGTATGCACCTGAAAATGGTGAATTTCTTGGGATCTGGTTTCTCGTTTTATCAGAAATGGGCGCAATCACAAGATACGGGGGCATCCTCTAGAACCAAGCCTAGAAGGAGCCAGAAACTTCGGCAGGAAATAAAAATTGTTGGCAGTACCCTGGAGTCTGCTCCTCCGGCCCCCCTTGAGGCTCAAAATCTCGTTTCAAACAGAACAAATTGTTTCACACCGAGTTTCAAGTCACTTGCCATCACAAGTTTCCTATATTGTGTAAGCGCCTTGAACCACCTCTATAATCTTGGTGCACAGAAAAAAATTGAAGTAGATATCTAATTTGGGCAGTAAAATAAACTGGATAGGACGTACACCAAGACTGACATAACTTTTTTTTTTGTCGCAAAATGGCTACAGTATACCAAGTCAACCAGTTAAAAAACCAACGTGCTGTTGTGAAACCCGAAAAGAACCCCACTAAGCGAATTGTAAATGGACCCATTAAACTATGAGCGATCTTGTCGCTGTGTTTAGTATATAATGTTACTGGAAATACTTGGTTAAAGACAGATTCCACGAAACGCCAAGAGCTGAAAAATGCGTCATATTCTGTGGCCCTGAAGAAATAGAATGGGCGCTTTTGAAGGCCTATGGCGGCTCGATGAAACCGTTCCCATCCCTTTTACCGCCTCTTCCCACTCTCCGCCCACCGACTGGCCACTACAGCTGCTGTTCCCCGTTGCGCCGTCGCTCTAGGACGCTTTCAGCACGAAGACGCAGAGCGGACTCCGATGACGTCAGCACCCATGCGACTCGCCCACAACGTAAAACAGTGGAGAACAAAGGTTCGCTTTGCAGGTTTAAACCGTTGCTTCTAGTTTTTTTTTCTTCAAGACTGCATCCTTGGTCGAGCTCTTCCCTTCATTTCCATCGGTGACCAACTTTTCGTGCCCTTGATTTTGAAGGGAAAAAACTCACTTGTGTGCATGCAGATCACCGCTTTCTGTCCGTATAACAACATCAGTGTCTTGATTGTTAAGGTACATTTGCATGAGGTCAGACGCTAATCGACTACATGGTGCCCGATCTGATTGTGGAATTTGAGCTGAAATGAGCATTAGAATAGTTTAGACCTGAAGAGGCTTCCATCTAATGAAGATTCTCTATCGTACCGCACACACTCTGGTTCGTCCGTATGTTGATCATTACAAGACATGTGACAACGAATGGCTGGAGGGCGGAGCGATTTTGTTGACGTCATTAGGTGTTATTGGTCGAAGGGCGTCGGGAGGTGGTCCCAGCCCAACCTCTCAGCTCGTTGAGAGCTCTGATCCACCAATTACGTTCGGTGACGTTTTCAAAACCGCTCCACCCTCCAGCTATCATGTTCACTGCTTTTACCAGGTAAATCTACTTTACCAAAAAAAAAAAACACAATAAGTGACTTGTCGGGATACCACAAATGGACCAAGCTAAGCCAAAATGGAAATGGGATATGGTTGGAGTGTATGACTTCCGCTGTTTTCAAAATCGTTTTTTTCAAAGTGGAATATTTTCAAGGGCAGCTGCGGGGCTGGCAGCAGCAGTCTAACTTTTCTCATGACAGAGGTTTCAGAGCTTGCAAAATCGGAACGATGCTACGGCAAAAAGAAACCAGAAGATTCTAACGCCGTTCAGGATTCTTAGGCCTGATGTCAGACTTTGCGAATCGAGCGATTCGCTAGCGTCCGCGGTCGCGTTGCGGTATCAGCCAATTGAGCGATTCGTTGGCCGCGACGCGACCGCGGACGCTAGCGAATCGCTCAATTCGCAAAGTCTGACATTGGCTTCACCCTTACCCGGAAAGAGAAGGCGCTTCGGGTTAGAAATCTCCCTATTCATCAGAAAAGGCGAAAACCGTTTCTGCCCAAGAGACTTTGTAAGCACACTGATGAACTCTCTCTGAGGCTTACAAAAATTCCTCGTCTCGTGGCTTACAAAGAACGAACGTAACGGAGGTGAGGAGAATGTCA
>MU895755.1:0-10555 GCA_036418205.1 Ostertagia ostertagi
TGCTATTGATGTAAAGGTCTTGATATTAGCGTTTCCTATAATTTTTCTTGCCTTTCACCCACCCTCTGTTCATTCCGCAGCTCAGCCATCACTACGCCGCGCTCTTATTCACTAGTTTTTCCCGGGGGTTTGCCTTTGAGGCGTTTAAGTTTTTTGCTCAACAGACTTCTCTACTTTTTGTTCCCGTTTCTTCTTTCTATTTGTCCTCTTTCTTTCATCCTTTTTCTGTTTCCAGTTTTTAATATTGAGCACCATTCATTTCCCCTCCATTATCGAACGCCGTCCATAACTTACTGTTTTTGTTTCTTGATTAAAATAAAAATATTTATTACTTAGCTAAATTGTCCATTTAGCTTTTCCCGTCAAGTATTCGTTTCATTTGTGTTTACTTTCTGATTTTTCTTGTTTTCAGGTACATTTACTGTACTGTGTGAGAATGAAGTCGGACGAGCTGTAGCGTCAGCAGAATTGCTCCCATTGTAAATCAGAAGTATTGTTTCTGTAGTCTGAAAATGGAACCATTTCAACAACAAAGCATAAATATTTCAAGAGATAATGTAGTACAGTAATGGCAGTCAGCAAACTGAGTTTTATAGATTTATGAAGCCAGAAGCCTTCAGAAGAATTTGATCATTAGTGTTCTGGAGCGTGTTGTGTGTGGAATGATCTGGTCAAATGAAGGAGTGGGCTATAGTCAGATACACATATTATCAGAAAAAATCAGAATCAACGGCCTGCTTGTAAAATATATTCCCTACGTACCCGGCGGCTACGAAATTCTACACTACAAATTACCACGACATAAGTGACGACAACCTCCAAGTGACCTGATAGACAGTTAACTGATCTGATATGGGTGTAACCGGTCGGATCGCTCTCTTCCTTCCTCAGGGAACGGGCGACTACCGTGAAGTGTCTGCCTTTTCAGAAAATAGGCTAATTTACCCTTCCTAAAGTAGCAATGTTGGACCATGAAATGCACAACCTGAGCCTTTTATTTTGTGGATATTGAAGCGGTGATAGTGCAGCGTAAGTATACAGGGGTGGCCAAAAAAAGAGACACTTCACTCCACATTTCAGACAGCATTAATCACACTTTGCTAAACTCAAATCGACTGCTCCCAACTTAGTATTAAAGAGCACATCCCAATCTATCAATAAACGTTATAATAGCTTTCTGCACCAAGACATCACAAGAATTTGCCATGGGAACCTTGTGCACGGTTCGAGCTCAACGTGGTCCTCGAGGGACCATAGACCATTACGACGTCTCTGAAACGCTGGTCAAAAGCGGTCTTGCATAGTCACAGCTAGTGTCTCTGGGAAGCTATTCACCAGTTATCGATTGAAGAAATTATGTAGCAGCTTCAGGCTGGAGCGATTACGGTAAGCCTCCTTGAGCTCGACGGTGATGGCAGATGACGTCATATTCTGAGAACGGTGAAGGCAGTGGAGGAGGGCATGGGTGTACATCTAAGGATATTTGGCCGTAAAACTTTCATCAACAGCGGCACCCTGTGCGACGAAAAGTTTGATGATGTGCGCCATGGGCCAAGTGTCTCTTTTTTTGGCCACCCCTGTATGAGGCCGTGACAACAGAAAATCCGGAGCAATGTTTGTTAACTGCAAAAGCACCATTCACCAAAATGGACCTTTGAACCATTTCGAAGATTGAAGACTTTACTTTCTATCAGCGAGTTACAAGGCTAACCCAAGTGCGTAGATTAGGAGCACGCTCTTGGAAGAAACACCCAGGTCAGATAGAAGTAATCGTGGCTAACGCTATGGCTGCCCAACAGGAGAAAGAGCTTGCGAAATGCTTCATTCGGGATGTCCAGTTTTGTCGGTGTCTATACGTGGGGAGTGATTAGATAGCAGAGAGAGCGTAGTGTTGAAGAGGGCACAGCGATGAGAGTCGCATCAATGCGCAAATCAACGGGCAAGGAAGAAGGTCCATTTCTCAGGGTTCTGGGCCGTTTCAAATGATTTCTTTTCATCTTGCTCCGCTGACCACCTCTACCCTTATTTCCACGTGAGCTATCGTGGTTTCTGCCTTTATAACCGTTCAGAAGGAGTCAGAACGGCACCGAAACCTACTATTCTTTCAACTAAACTTCCTCATCTTGACACCTCACATGCTTCTAAAATGCAGAAAGTAAGGCTAAAAGAGTAATGAGGAGAGCTCTAAGAAGGTCACAGCGTGCGACCATCCGGGCGCACATGGCCCGCAGATCAAAGGGAGAATTGTGAAGCACAAATCAATCAGCGCGAACGTTGAAGCCGCATTTTACACTGTGCGCTCAAGCGAAAATGAGCATGCTTCTCGTGGTGCAGCGTAACGCGTTGGGAGTAACACCTTGTTTCATTATAGCTGACTAAAATCCCTTCTTTTATATTAAAGCGCTTCGTCTGTCTGTGTTCTGTGTGTCGTTCTGTATGTCTGTCACGAAATTCCCTAGCTCCTCGGGATCCGCCTGGAGGGACCGGGTCAAGTGTGGGATGGGTGGGCAGGGTCTCACGTAATACAAAACACACATCAGCTAAGCGGAGCCCCGCCCACAGAGGGCGTGGCGTGCATCGATATGAGCAGTACTGAGGAACATGATTCAAATTCAGGCACAAAACAGCCTCGAGGCTGGGGAAAGAGTAGGTGAAGGTGTGTGGTAAGCCATATCGGACTAGAAGGACCCACCTTTTGTGTGAGGAGCGGTCTTTAAAAAAGCGGTGCTTAGTGAAAGAATTCATAACTCGGTAACCAGGAAGCCTACAGAGCAGAAATAAATTTGATGTAAGGAGCAACGTCTAAGGTATATCCAGTATACAATATGTGAGCGGAGGCCCGCCCACAGTGGGTGGAGTGTGCCCCAAAGGGACAACGCTTCCTACAAGTCCTCATAATTCGGTTGCGATGAGTCTCAGAGCAGAAAAAAGCTAGGTAGAGGTCGGCAAAGGAAATGAGGTCAGGTGCCATCGGTGGGCGGAACATGCACCAAAATGGGTGGAGTTTGCCGCAAAAGTGCACATTTCGGTTCCAACAAGTCGCAGAGACATTGAAAAGGGTGATGTTCGCGGAAGGAGGAGAGGTTGACTTCAAGTGGCAGGCGTGTTGTGCAAAAAAGCGGTCGGAGTTTGATGCCAAACCTCTTAACTGGGTTCCAACGAAGTTAGGAGGCAGGAAAAAAGGGATAGTGGTCGGAGGTTGGAGTGGAGGCCAATTGCTTTAAGTGGATGAGGCGTGTACCGGTGTAGGCGGAGTTTGCGCCAAACTTATAATTCGGTTCCGAACTTCTCGAAGACCAAGAAAAAAGTTGAGAGAGAGTCTGATTACGGAAGGGGGTCATACGCTATTGATGGGAGGAGCGCGCAGCGAGGTGTGCAAAGTTAACGGAAGCAGGGTCAACCCCTATCGTTGTTACTCTTTGGAAATTTTTTACGACCCCCCCCCTTCATGGGTGATTTGATACGACCCCCCTTGTATGTGACACTTGTGTAGAGACAGTGTTTACCATCAATATTTATTTCTACGTAAGTCATCAAAGATGAAACTTTAGCAAAATCCACGACAGATATTCATCGCTGCTTCCAAACACGAAAAAATGAGATGCATTCAAAGATATCCGTGTACTCCAAAGGGTTACCAAACTAGGAGATGAAATAAACTGAACCAGTGACCGGAATATTGACAATATTACCTGATAAAAACTTATGAGAAGTCAGAAAAAATTATCGCTCCAATTGAAATACTGAAATCCTTCACGTTCTTCAATTGCAACACAATTTTTACACCCCTCTTTCTAAGGCTATAACTTCCTTCATATTCGAGCTTCTGCGCCGAAGTGATTTGATTTGGAAAAAAAATTTGGTACGTTTTTGTGCAAATGCGACTTTTTACCCTTCAAACGATCATAACTTCCTTCAAAGTCATTCATTTGGGAAGCTGAACACGGTATGAATAAACTACAGGATTCAAGCTTTCTAAGGAGCACCCAAGCGTTCCTGAAAGATCAGTAGTTCAAAAATTAGTCCCGTTGTTACTTTTTTGGGGGTTTGCGTTACTATTTTTTTGGAACCGCGACTTTTTTACCTTCAAACGATCATAACTTCCTTCAAAGTCATTCATTTGGGAAGCTGAACACGGTATAATAAACTACAGGATTCAAGCTTTCTAACGAGCACCCAAGCGTTCCTGAAAGATCAGCAGTTCAAAAATTAGTCCCGTTGTTACTTTTTATTGAGGGGTATTCTTCAAGCCATTTTCTCGAAAACGCGAGTTTTCTTAGGTTTCACTGCCCGTAACTTCTTGGAAGACCAATTTCATGTTTAATTTAGGATGTGCTAGAAAGCTTCGAGCATGCGCTTGCACTACATCCCTTGCCTTGGTGCGCGCCACGCCTCGGGCGCCCTTCTAATTCGCTGATTCATTTGAAAGCTCATTTAGAGGGAAGCGTGGTTTATAGATGCTCTAGTATCAGTCATCTTACGAAAACGTAACGTGCTGGCTATTATCCGATATTACCAAGAATCCCACTGTCGGCCACCGAGAGGGTACGACCCCCCCCCTCCAAGCTCAACTGAGTACGACCCCCCGTTGTTACTCGTAACAACGTAGGGTTGACCCTGCCGGGAAGCGCTACAAAATTATCCATGCCCCTGTTTTATACCACTGCAACCCCGTGTGATGCACGCGAATGCGTGCGCCGCCAAAATGGTCTATATATTGCTTACAGTCTACAGGATATAACGCTACTATAAGCTTAGTTTTATTCGTTTTCCCATGTTTAGGCGTATTCCCTTTTTCCGTCTTTAGATCCAGTTTTTAGATCCACAAATCGGCAAAGGGTATTGTACGTGGAATCGTGGAGGGATCGCGACATGTATCTCGCTCCTTTCAGGGTATTTCACTGCACCTGATCCTACCGTACCAGGTCCAGCGGGATTGACCAGTTCCATAACACACAATCTGAAAGTGACTTCTGATTTGGTGAAGAGCTTCCGTACAAGTGAGGACTTGGAGTTTAGCTGTTGAACTGAGGAAGTGCCCATACATCTTACCCTGTTGCAGCGCATCCTCGTCAAGAGTTATTTCAGGGCATGACACGGACCCTTCCACTCGCTAGCATCTTTTTCCTGTGTCGTATGCGCTTCGCGCGAAAGAGGCCAGCGCATAGCATTTTCCATAATAATTCATCATCTTCATGTTCTCAGAAAATTGCTGTCACCAAGTACATCTTTCAATCATTTTTTACCCACTGTGATTCTGATAAGGAGGAGATTGCAACCACTAAAGTAATTAGAGCGCTATTGCCTCGTCTCTGTTCGCGACCTGGAGATTAGGATAGTACGCGACAATGAAAAACATATGTATTGACGGGGAGATTAGGATAGTAGTAGATTAGGATAGTAGTAGAGTAGGATAGTGCGCTGACAAGATTAGATATGTATTGATCTATTCGCTTGAAGTCGCCCAATCTACTACTCTCCAGCGATTTCAATCGATACGTATCCAATCTTGTCAGCGCAATCTCCTACTCTACTACTATCCTAATATCCTGTCGCCTACTATCCTAATCTCCCGAGTCGCGAACTATGAACCGTCATTATAACAAGCTCGCTCTAGAGGGCACTTCCTTCACTTTTCGCTTTCTTCTAAAGCTCGTTGGTCGGCTCTCCTATGTTGAAATCCATACGATCCTTCCTACAGAGACGGAAATCGTCGAAAAAGATAGCACCGCTATCGAATTGTGGAATTCGTGGAGGGAGGATTTCAAACCATCGCAGCTAAAAGCGTTCGATTACAACACCAAGGTTCATCTCCGGAGAAAGCTCAACCACGTGAAAGCGTGGAGGAAAACACGAAAAAAAGATCTTGGTGCAAACTCCAGGTTAGAGCTTTCAAACGCCTTCGGAGGCGCTTTCATGTCGTGCGGAGGGGGGGGGGTGGAACAAGTGAGTAAGCCAAATTTACTGCGCTTTGGGACTACATGGGAAGGAATTCTTAAGAGGAGGGTGTGACCCATAGATTGAGCCATTACGGTTATCCCATCATTTATCCCCTCTGCTTGGGCTCGGACTCTTGCCCCCCCCATCGTCCTGTTTTCGAGGTGCCCCGCGTCCCTCCTCCTCCTGGTTAAAGGCTATTCGTTACTGTTGGAGCAAAACCGATAGCAGCCGAAACCGGTTTTCCGGCTATAGCCTGTTTGACTATTATATGATTTTCCTTCCTTCCTGCCATAGTTGGCCAACGTTGAAATAAGTGCTGTAACACTAACTGCAATGAAAATAAAAAGACTGAAGCGGGGGCCCAAGGAAGTGCTTGCTGGGTTTCATGCGCTGCACTCTCATTCTAGTGAAGTCTTCACGCTCGAAGGACAACCTTCGACCAGAGCAGAACCATTGTCGTCAATCAAAAGAAGAGCTCAATTATTATAAAGAAATTGAGGAAACTTTCAAGCATCGGTGTGATAAGATAATATCATCGTAAGTTTACTGTCCAAGCTACATGTTGACGTTAGCTCTTCAGGGTCCAGAAATTTCAGTGTCCCTGCAACACCAACCCGAACCTAAAAATACCATAGTGATATAACGGGAACACTCAATCCACGACCGGTTTGAGGACGCTATCCGCTACGCTGAGTATCAGCTCAAATTGGCTGAACTTGAAAACAACGAGGTGGTTTATACGATTCACAATGATGTAAATAGGCAAATAAATGAAATTCTAAAGTAATGAGAATTGGAGTCGGAGGTCGCACCTTTAGTCAGTGCAATGCAACTCGGCTGGCCGAATGCTAAATTACCCCGCAACGCGCACCCTTGGAACTTTCCGCGCGCCCGCGTCCCTAAGGGGGGGGGGGGTGGGAGGCCTATTCAAAGGGTATAAGCACTTTCACCACTTGAATTGTGCTTGAAAAGGGGCGCTAATCGCAATAACTGGGGCATCGCACTAACGACTAAGCCTAGAGGGGCAGGAACTCTGTAAGATACTAAAAAATGGCCCATGCACTCATAAGCCTCTCCTCCCCTGTCCAACGCTTAGTTCCGTTCCAACGAAAGGCACGTTTTACGCAACTCTTTGTGCATTGCTACACAATGCCTCGTAGATTGCGATAGCGCCGAAAAGGAATTCTAAAGGAGGATGTGGGCATCTCTTGTACACCTGGCGTTCCCCCTTATATCTATTGGGCTTATCACTAGTGTCGCGCTTTTTGAAGCGCTTTTTGAATGCCCTGTTATGAATGTCTCTCCCCTCTTAAAAGCCAAATCTCCGCTTGGCAAGAATGCAGCAGCTGGCAAAAAAAAACAGCGATTACAAATTGTGGCACCTTCTCGTCTCCCCTTTGCAGTACTGCATCGAAGCATGTACATTTCGGCGTGGAGACAAGCACACAAATTCAAATTCGAATCACCCAGCAGCTAATTTCTTCAAAGTCCATGGTATGTCCTTGCGTAGTGATGCTGTTCATTTCTCCATCATCGTAGTAAAATAACGGCGCAAATTGCCCACCATTCGAAGTTTCCGGGCTTTCATAATGGTTTTCCAGGGGGCAATGGCGGCCAAATTCGAAAATTCAGCTCTGCCACGACACGATCCCGATGCCGCCATAGAGGCGTGGATTTGACCTTACCCTAATGTACTGTACCTCTTACCTCTTCACTAGTTTTCCTCCTTTAATTTAAAGATGAGCCCCATCAGTGAAAGAGAGGGCGGTATTTACGTGGTATACTGCTATCCGTTCGCAACGCAACCTCTGCCCTCACCTAACTTTTAGCCATGCATTTTCAGTTGCTCAAAGCAGAAGCATGGTTCAACCTCGGCTCACTTTACCATTCTCGAGCAAGGGAAATGTTACAGAAGATGAACTTAACAGTAGGTTTGAAGCAACATTTGTTATTGCAACGAAAAGAACAAAAGTCGAGTATATCTGAATGAGAGATTGTGGTGTTTTACTTAGCTCTCTGAGGAGAGCGGGCTTTAGAAAGGGGAGGTAAAACTCACTGAGGGTGCAGGGATTTTGGTTAGTGGCTGATTCATTGCTACAGCAATGCTCAGTCGAACGCTCCCCTTTATCCGTCCTCTCTACTTTTCCTGATTTTATAACCATGCTTCTGCGCTCGCCAAGCTTAGGAATAGCGTATGAGTTCTATCACGCTCGAAGGGCGAATTAGAACTGGCCGCATTGTCGTGCCGATACGACGTAGGGGTTGATTGGACTATCTGTTTTAAATGATTCCTCTATGGACCCGGCAAAAAATGAGAGATGCCATGGCGATAGCATCCTCTAATATGTAGTTCCTAATAGGTGCGGTCGGCATTGGTCATAATCCACTGTTTATGTAGGTGCCTCTTCCCCCCTCCCCCAATTGACTATAAGTAAGCAACCGATGCAAGCAGTTGAGGCCGGAGGCGAGCGGAATCGGTGCCACAAGTGTGGCATAACTACGAATGAACCCATCGCTACAGCCAAAGACACCCGCGATTGGTGCATCCAGGCCTTCAACCTCACTATCCATGCATGGATGCTACTTGCATTCAGGGTCGGTCCTATCGTTGTTACTTTCTGAAAATTTTTTACGACCCCCCCT
Source organism: Ostertagia ostertagi (assembly GCA_036418205.1). Classification (NCBI taxonomy): domain Eukaryota; kingdom Metazoa; phylum Nematoda; class Chromadorea; order Rhabditida; family Trichostrongylidae; genus Ostertagia; species Ostertagia ostertagi. The sequence continues at coordinate 8,584 of MU895755.1, forward strand.
CCAAGCTAAACCAAGTACGACCCACCCCTTGGTCTTGTAACAATGTAAGGTTGACTCTGCTTGCCATAGCCTTCTGTCACTCGTCCTGATGAAGGATCCAGAATAAGCGGATATTACCTCAGCTTTCCCTTCACTAGACAGCGTTCAGAGTTGGCGATCGTACATGCGATTAGACTATGACCCAAGAAAAAAGCATACATATCGATTGGGCTTTTGCGAGTAAGCGAGGCGAGCAGTCTGTAATAAAAATATAAAGATACGTATCGATTGAAAACTCCGTCCGCTAGGAATCGCCTACTCGCCTGCTCGCCTAATCGCATTCACGATCGCCAACACTGAACGTTGCCTTACAGATGGAAAAGTGTGGTCTCATGCAGGTGCAACAACAACATATTCGAGAACAAATTTAAGTTTATCCTACAGCAATGCACTTGAAAGTGTTCAAAAGTTCATTATTAGCAGCTCCCTCAAGACGAGAAAATCGACCACAGCACTACATCCGACATAGAAAATTCTATTGATAACGAATATGAACAAAAGGCTTTCGTGCTAAATTGGTGGAGTCACTGCCTTTGTTTTGACAGGACTGTATTCAAAATTGGCATGCAGGCTTGTCGCCTTAGCGTTAGCGCTCAACCACGGCCATCCGGCCCTTGGATGAATTATTTTGTTAGGCTGGACTTTTATAGTATTTGTGAGTCTAGAAAGCAACCCTTCTTTTTACACGTCATGCTAACAAGCAAACCTTCTTCTGCACGTCATGCTGCATCTCCAATTTTTAACACGCTCCACGTTTCTACAAGTTCCTTTCCTCAATTTTTGCGATGCTTATTAGTCTTTTCTTCTGGGATAGCAAACTAGATTCGAATCGCACTCTCAACATCAGTTATCAGCTTATTGAAAGGAAATCAGTGCGACATTGTTTACAAACCTAATCTTTTATTTTCTTGACATCCGTCCAATGGGCCGCGCGAGGGAGTAGTGGCTCTTCAATTAATTTCCCTTGTATTAGGTTGTTCGGAAAGTAATGCGGGTTTCGAGATGCCTTGCATACTTGGAATATTTTTATACTGAAACTTCCTTGGAGACCTGAAGCCCTATATATCATTGGCAAGCATATTCTATCTTCTTTCCTCCAATTTGAATTTCAGTTTTACTTGCTATATTGGGGTTTTTATAGATTGAACTGAAGGTGTCAAGACAGTGGTTTTGGCAAGTTTTCTTCGATGTGCTGAAACTCTGAGTAGTGCTCTTTAGACCTGTCGAAATAACATTGAAGATGGGGCCAAGAAGCACCTCCAAAAGCGCAGCACAGCCTTGGCTCCAAACCGGTTCAGAAGAATTCCATAGTGAAGTTGAGGGGAGTCATGAGCATGCCTTTGCTGTTGAGGACGGCCTTCTGAAGATTCCCGTAGAAGATGATTCCAGTCTAACTGTGCTATAGCAAGCAGTAGGACCAGTAGGTATATTGAAAATATTGTGGCTCCTGAAGATAATTGAAGAGGTGAAAAAGCTGAACAGGTGGCTTCCGCATGGGCTGACTGAAGCAGCAACACCGTCTTCCCAAGGGGTCGTTTCCACCCATTTTACGTAACAAAAACTACTAGTATTCGGTATGCATTGTCATCTACGACGGAAAATGGACTCTTTACGATTACAGAAAGCCATCTCTCTAATAGTTTGACCGCGATGAATCTTCAAAAACTTCTCCAAAGCCGAAATTATAGAAGATTAAAGTTGAGCTCAACATTCGGCAGTCTTCCACGGGGCTGATGCAACCCAGCTCTTGGAAACCAGGTGAATTTAACACAACACCAATGTCTCTCCAGCATACCGATGAGATGCTCTAGAAACATCAAGTTCGTCAACCGAGAGAAGTAAACAAAGCCTCCTTCATGGTGGCGCCACACGTCCCATAAACGACCTCGTATTGAACAAACTGGCGTTTAAGCTCCGATCCACACTCTTGCTC
>MU895760.1:0-12119 GCA_036418205.1 Ostertagia ostertagi
TTTTGGAAACGTCAACTCGAAATGCAAAAATTTGTCACCACGAGGAATCGAACTAGGGACCTCCTTTTCTGGTATTCAGAGGGCCGTTCAGGAAAAATTGAACATGGTTCTGTGGTTCCCGCATCTGCCCCTATATCATGCAAAAGACCGTTTTCAAAAAGCTTGTCACGCCCTGAAAGACCTTCCTGGTTAGTTAAAGAGGTGTACGGATGATTGACGAGTTTTAGGAGGTTCGACCCTAACTTTAACGTCAGTTATTCTACCATGCCTCTTCTATCTCTACTTGAATGCACGACTAGAGAAGGAAAAAGGATATTGGCGAAAAAGACGACAGACCGGTATCATTTAGCGAGTGAGTACATTTCTTCTTTGTCTCCTGAGCTGAATCGAAAGAAATTGCTGTCAGTATGAGTTCTATTACTTGTACAAATAAAAATAGTTTGGTTTGAGTAGAAACATATGTAGAACTCAGACATTCTCAGGGGGGGGGGGGAATAAGAAGAGCAGTTCGACTTCCGTTTCGCACGTTGCCTTAGAGGCAAGTCAGACTGGAAGGAATACCCTCCCTCTCCGCTCATCAGTAAAGGAGGGAGGAAAAAAGCGTCGAATGAGCGTAATTTATATGTATAATAGAAGCTCATATGAAATTGGGAGTTTCCGTAGCCACTTCGGGTTCAAATCGGTCAGGGTTCTTCATTCCCTTAGATCGGTTTTTTGCTACTATTGCATGTATACCGTTGTTAAGGGCAGAAGTCGAGCTCAGCTTCAAAGAAGAAGTTGCCTCTGTGAATGGATCTCAACTTGTAATTCTTTTCTCTCTCTGCGACTCAAGTTATCTCGTTCTCTGAGTCTTGGATCTCTTAGCAGAGAAGAAAAAATTTTCGTATTTTCTTTGTATTATCTCTTTTTCTTTTTTCTCCACTTGCGGTCCGATTCGCATTTCTGTGTTCACATTTTTGGGTGGGATCACCACGCTAAAAGGAGGAATTCACGATTAGAATGAAGGTCGAAGAAAGAGTAATTCACCTAGTTGAGAGACCGGCGGACCTCCTGAGGGTGCGGACTGACGCGCAATTGGCAGCGAAAGATTTGACCTCGGCGATCCTAGCATGGCTCACTCTTGGCGCGGTTGGCGGGGTACGCCCACCGACTATCTAATCACTCGCCGCAGGTCTATACGTGGCGAGTGATTAGATAGCAGAGAGAGCGTAGTGTTGAAGAGGGCACAGCGATGAGAGTCGCATCAATGCGCAAATCAACGGGCAAGGAAGGGGTCCCATTTCTCGGGTTCTGGGCCGTTTCTCATGGTTCTTCCTTCTTTCGTGTACCACTCACCATCCCTAGGTTAATTTGAAATGGGTTGCTTTTTCATCGTGAATTCGTCCTTTAAAGATCCTTCTCCTTGCCTTTACTAAATCTTCAATATGACCATACATATTCCAATGAAAGGCAAAGGAACAGTAGAAGGGTATATTTCACATGAATGCAACTTGAAGGTTGAACCCTTGCGAGCATTTGCTTACAAAGCTTCCACGATTGAGCATGATTATAAGAAGCATGGCTTATCTCTGGATCGATCTCGAGCTCATCACCGTTTTCCACTGTTTACACGAAATATTCCAGTAATAAAACCGAGCTATATTTCAGAGTATTCAAGTACAACCCTCGACCTACGCTCATCATCTGCGTTAGCATAATAGGTAAGATTTTAGTCACAATTCCTGTCAAAGGATCATATCAACGTGTGAGCTATATAACTAAACAAATATTGCATATGTGTTTCCTTGTGAAAAAAATGAGTAATGAATTTATGTGAAATTGTTCCTGAATTGACAAATTATAACTTTCATTTTTTGTCCAATTTGATGGTGAGATTTCATGAAAAAACCACATTACAGTATTCGGTCTTATCGGCGGAGCAGCTGCTACGTTTTCTGCTATTGTTGAATTAACTTCAACCAACTTCCTGTTGCCCTGTTACGTCAGTCCATTCGTTAACCACAGGTATTGTTGACTCTTTTCGATTTCTGCGCATTCGTGGTTTAAATAATATGACCAGATTGGTCCCCCGGCAAGCGCCGGAACCTCCCTACCTTGCGTAAGCTTTCCCTTCTCCCCTCCTCTCCTTACTCTCACCCTCGTTCCCCTCTGCTCGCCGGCTACCACAGCATCACCTTGTCGAATGACCGAAAGTGTGCTAAGTGCGTGTTTATATAGCCGTTGGGGATGCTATCACAATCATGCCATTGCAAAACACTAATAGCTAAAGTCCTGTGAGCTACATGATTCTGTTAGCGGTTTGTTTTATCTCCATGAGCTTCCCTTTCTCATCATTAACACCTTCCAATTTCCGCGGAACGGACACACTACAATACATACAATACGGGGCAGGTCCGGGGCGAACATACAGACCAAGTAGGGCAAGCGCGGGAGCAGCGAGCAAAGCAGCGCTTGGATAAAGAAGGGGAAGATGGAGCGAGCCTCAGCTCCGAACATTCTGCCATTTTCGAAGCTTTTTTGTGACCACAATCGAGTTAAGCGGCCAGAGTCACCTTGCTCAGCAACGTGTGCCTTCAAAGCCATCTGACGCTACAAGCATGTGGAGTAGCGCTCCAGAATGATATACACTTAGCGTGAGTGTTTTGGCCCGCTTTCAAAGAGGACAGGCAAAGGCATTCTGCACCCGCCGTTTTCGGCAACGGGAGAAAAACTGGGTCGAAAGGAAAGACGCAGAAGGTTCGGTCTTCGGGAGCCTGACAAGCTAGAAGAACCACGAGGCGCAGGCATCACCGCACTCTGTGGGCAGGCAGTGTCGTAAGGAAGAATAGATAAAGATTTCTGCGTCTCTACACAAATTTCATCCAGAGAAACTGCAGCAGCCGGTGGCATATGGGCCAGCATGCTCTTCGTGCAAAAAATTTAAAAAAAGAGCGGTTCAATGTGAAAGAAGTAGGTTAGGCGGTTTGGGGGGGGCATTAAAATCAACAAAAAGACTCGATCTCAGATAAACTTGGCAAGCCGAAATCAGTTCACGATTTGGAATGACTCAGTCACACACTCACACACTTGTGATCCATTTTGCAAAGTGGGCAGCTCGGTCAACAACTAGTCATCCTTTATGTTTCTTCTTCTTCTTTCTGCATAAACCCCAAAAGACACGATTCAGTCGATGAATCAAAGAAAATGAACGAAGGCGCAGTCTGTCATAGGAAAAAATGTTTGACGAAAACGTGCATCCTTCCGACAGGAACTCCTTAAAGATCCACACTTCTTCTTTGCTATGCCAGTCTATCGCAGAAGAGAGAAAACCAACAACAGTGCTGGAAAGACAAGTTTTAAACTCTCCAGCGATCACCCTTTTGTCCATCTGAGGTGAAAGACATACCCCAATTGAATTGTTGGACCAATCCCACCGCGAGCAGTACAGTAAGTTTCCTGGTTTCGCACACGCATTTTCCACTCTTGCGGCGAAAATGCGGGGGAAGGGACTTAGGTGCCTTGAACTTGCAACCATGGTCACCTCATGCAACCACACCGTTGCGCTGTCTGTATCTCACTACCCTATGCTCTCTCGCCTTCCTCTGTCATTATCTCGTCTCCGGCATAATATCTCTTATGGTTAGACTGTTTCTTTTCCAGGCAATCCTACGGCTCAGAAAAATATTGACCTTATTTGATACATTTGTAGTGTTTTTTTCCTTCCAATGCTAAACAAAATATTTCTAGCCCGTCTTCCGCATCGCGTATGTCCTTCTGAAGCGTGCATCTTTCTGGCCATGTGCGAACCTCCGCCAGCAAAACCCATAAAATGGCTAAGCTGCAGTGCTATGAACTTGCTGAATATTAACAAGCAGTACTAAGAGAGAAAACCCTGAGTTCCCACATGGAGACCAAAAATTACTATTCAGCCGGCAGGCCCCGTTTCTAAATCTGCAAATGCTTTCAGATCATAATCATCCGGAAATGCTACCTATAAAGCCTGTGGCCGTAAAGTCTCTACAATTTGTGAACCAAGACTGAGCAGGCTCTTTCGCAGTTTATGTCTCGATCTAGCAACGCATCTAAAGCAGCGCAAGACCGCTCAGTACCACCCTTCTCTGCCGCTCGCCGACGGCTCCCTTGTACCGCCTTGCTACAGCGTGAACCGTCTCTATTAAGCGAAGAGCACTGTGGTCTCTATTCGCGCAGCAGTTTCCTGTGTGGACCCTTCCTCATCTCCTTCGATTCAAGTGAGCCAGAATAAGTACTAATCTTCGCAATTTGCCATGTACCACATTGCATGTGAGCTTGAAGCGAATTTAAACTAACGGCATACTACACGGATAGACTTGCTTGTCATAATGGCTCAGCCTTCGACGCTTGAATTTTTGCTGAAGTACTGTAGCCCATTTTGTTACCGGCGATGGCGGACAGATCGGGAACAAGCAACAAACGCAGTTTTTCCGACGTTATATGGCAATATATCTATCATAAACGTAAACTCACGTAGGTGCACAAGTTGACATTGGCTTAAAGCCAATTAGTGCCGGCGAATTGAATTGCTTCTCCCTTATTATGACGTCCAGGATCCGACTTCTTTAATCTTGCATAATTTCTTGATCAAGATGATGTACCTCGTGAAATTGTACGCCGCTCCAAGATAGTAACTTTATCATAGCCAACGTTTAGGGCACACTTAGCACTTCCGCACAAGCCCTGGAAAAATGATACGAAGACGCACAGAATACGACGTCGCTCGCCTCACAACCCGCCCATGCAGCAATCAAACGAAAGACTATTTCCAATAGCTAGTCAACCACCCTAACGTTCCGAGTCGAGATAAAGTTACTTCTACTAGCACTACTTACATGAAACGCCGAAAAAAGAAAAGCCGTGACCGCGAGGGCGCCTACCCCTCGAAGACTCAGGTGTGATCCTTAATCGAGCATGCACCCGACCGCCCACCCTCTCGACCTCCCGGACCTCAGACCTACTCGACCGTCACTCGTAGATCAAAACCCAACGAGTCGGAGATAGGGTCGATCTAGTTCTACCGCGTAAACCGCTCCAACCACTACCTATTTTTCTATTGAATATTTAGGGTCTCTTACCAAAAATTTCGGCGTCAGCTTCCGCCCCTCAGAGCGCGGTTATAGCAGGGCACGTCATCATTAGTCTCTTCGCCTTCTTAGGCATCTGACCCAAAGCGGCGAAGTTGCCGAAACCGCTGCCTACATAAAGTTAGAGCTAAATATGGACAGCTAACAATAAAGTACTCATCCTGATACCGCCCTTAATAATTTATTTCAAGGTGCTCTCAAGGTGCTCAAGGACCACGAAAAGAAAAAGGTCGGTAAGATAGAGGCTACAAAGCGAAATAGAACGCGCCAAGGGGCACCCTGCAGCCTCCGAACCACACAGACACCATTCCTGAAAAGCCCCACAAGGAAGGTCTTTCAGGGTGTGCCAAGCTTTTTGAAAACGGTCTTTTGCATGATATAGGGGCACATGCGGGAACCACAGAACCATGGTTAATTTTTCCTGAACGGCCCTCTGAATACCAGAAAAGGGGGTCCCTAGTCACACCTTCCTTTTTCACCAAATTTCGAGCAAAGTCTATTTGTAATGGTTACTGACGGTCCTAATCATGAATATGGTACTATTTATTCATGCTCACTCCATTTTGCGCGATTTTATAACGTCAACTCAAAATGCGAAAATTTGTCACCACGAGGAATCGAGCTAGGAACCCCTTCTCTGGTATAACAGGAAGCCAATCTAGGAAAGGGCTGTCACATCGCCTGAACGGCCTCTTCTTGTCACCCGGGTAACTATTAGGGAAAACAAACGATCCAAGTCCGCGTGAACTTAATGCGTACTCTTATGACCGATGCCACCCCACTACCCTACAAGTACAACAATCTTGGCCATAGAAAGTTATTCATCAGATATGATACCGCCCCAATAACCAATGATATCTATGCCGACTATATCTGCGAGCAGCTGGGGCGAGTAGAATCTGAAACTCTCCTATGCTGGCTATTTTATTTATAAAATCGCAATCGACATGTTAATAAGCTTTATCCTGAAAGTTCTGGCCCAACGACATAGTCGAGTCTAGCAAGCCCAGGAGTTAGTTGCAATTAACGTTGATTTCTAAACACTGACTGACTTACTGAACACATTTCTGCTCGAGTGCAACTCAAATTGGTCCTACAGTAAGCTTCCAAATTTCATCTGAAATATCCCTACTTTTTGGAATTTCGTCCTGGAGAATGCGACGAGCCTTGTCTCTCGGATTGCCTGCTCACCGGCGCAGGCGGGGTAGTCGTTGATCGGGTGTCTCCATATGTATTACTGTTTAATGATGTGATACCTTATGTATGCGCACACTAAGCGTTGCGCAATCTAATGAACTATAATAAATATAAATAAATACAATAAATAAAATTAATACCTGAACGCATGGGATGTACCTCCAAATTTCACAACTACTCTATCTCGGGCTACCCAGGCGCAGCGAAAGGGATAAGGTCGGAACCTTAACCCAATGAAGCTTATAAACATCTTGATCGCGGCTTTACAGTTTGTGTTGGAGAACACTCCGATGTTATCCAGCATTCTTGGCTGGTTTCCAGAAATAAGAGTGATCGACAAAGTAAGGCAAAATTGAATAACTACATAAATTTCACACTTCACAACAAAGTGCACCCTCTCTTTCGAACGAGAAGAGCGTCGAATGCAGAAGGCACACCACAAGTGACGACGGCCGAGAAAGAAGTCTTTTCTTCCCTTCTTCTTTGTCCGCCATTGTGTGGTCTGCACTCGACGTTTTTCTAGTTCCCGAAATAGAGAGTATTAGTTTGTGCTCAAGCTTTAAACTTTTGCTATATTGCTTTTTTTGGCTTAAGAACTTTTGCTATATTTGCTTTTTTGCTTAACAATTTATGCTTATAGCATAGCTTGTGTATGCGAGGAATATAATGTGGTTACTTCTCTAAAAATTCATTTTCAGAAACATCCAAACGACAACGGTGCTAGTGTGTACTGCTGTGGTCCGTACCAGAACCTCACCCACAACGGCTTGATAAATCAGTGCGTACCGATGCCCTCCAAACCTTTCTATTGATGAACTGTCAACGATTTTCTCTAGAAGAAAAGATTTCGAGCTCTATCGCAAAAAACGGGGGCATTGTGGTGGCAATGCGTTGAAAATCGCGTGAAACATTTCTATTCCTGTTGAAAATAGGGCTAAGCCTTTATTCGCAAAGCCCAGACTCCAGAATGCGTGAGCAATTTTCATTCTGCCTGAAGTTCCTGCTTCTCCTAGTCATAGTTCGAGAGGATGCCCCTCTATCTTGCGATAGCGCGGATTTTCACTTCGAACCATATCATACTTATAGACGTTGTTGTGTATATGTATAGTATATGAAAAGATAGCTGGTAGTACAGGGTGAACGAGGGCATTCTCGAGATCAGGCACAGCGTATGCGACCTTGCACAAGCTCCTTTCAGTGATTTTGTGGCCAAACATGACTTATAATTAGACCAATACTTCTAATGAAGGAGAACACTGATATCGCTCTATGGTGTGTGTAAAACTGTGATTACCTGTTAATAATTAATGTGGCAATAATTGTTGTACATAAAAGTTGCTGATGAAATAAAGATCTTATTCTTCAGAAAAATCTTCATTGTGCAAGAATTGGTTCTTAGCAATTTCAAAGCCTTGCTAAAAGCTAAGTGTTGAGCATATAAAAGACAAAGCTTCCTCAAATCTTGACCAGCGTCATGGGGCTTGTGCAAGGCACAGTCCTTCATCGACTTCTACAGTATGCACTTTGATGAAGAAGTACTAGCCAATTAACCAAGAAAGTGTAATTTGGCAGTCGACGACAGCGAGCGTTTGGGCCTTTTTGACCGCGTGGAACCGCCGCGATTATGCGAGCGCCGCCCCCCCCCTCACTTGAGATTTATGGATGCTGAGCGTTGAACACATAAAAAAATGAATGCCACAAAATTATTCCAGTCGTGGTCAATGCTTAGAAGTAATCTGGTATAACAGAGGATAATATAGAAGAAACTCGACCACGAGGACGTAAACAGGCAATGAAAAGAATCGCTAAAGTGGACGTCAAAAGTATAACATTTTCCAATTGATTGTTTCCATTGAAACGCATTATCTTTCCTGCTATAAAAATTTGATTCAGGAAGAAAACCAAAAATAAAATCTATATAATAAAATAAAACATCTGGGAAGAAGCAGCTCAGCGATGAATGGGACCTGAGTGACCGCCACATCCTTCTCTCTCTCACTCGTGGTCGTTGCACATGTCAGTGGAACTTAAAGCCACGAGTCAGGATTAGGCGGTCATAGAAGGCCTTTCCATCACTACTATGGCCAGGACTGCGCTCAGAGGGGTGACGCCACGCTCCTGACTCGAGATTGCGCGGCGACAAGGCCTCTGGCCTACTACTTACAGCGATGGCTTCGTTGCATCAGCTAGGCCCGCCCACCGCGGGATGTGGTGCGTGGCTGCCATAACGTGTGAAATCAGCTAGGTTGATTGCCGTATCAACCGATGGAATGGCTGGCATATCCGGAAAACTCGTTTGGACGTGGCTCTCCCCCGAGCAAGCCTCCTTCACTGCTGGAAGGGAAGGGGTTTCGATTTAGGTCTTTGTCGACGGTTTCTTTGCGTTTTTTCTTCACTGTCGTTCCACCTTCCATCTCCATACTCAGCTAGTCTCATAGTACCGTAATAGTGAGCCCGACCTTTGGACGTTAATCTAATGCCCCAAAACAGAACTCCAAGGGATGGAATCGTCAGCTTGACCACTACGAATGAATGGATTAACCAGTAGAGCAATGTGCAGTAACGTACAGAAGTTTGTGCGCACGTCTAATGCCCATGCTCATCTGCCATGCTCCGGGCTTCACTCGATTCCCTTCAAATTGAATGTAGTGGGATGAACTCATGGAGCGGCACTGTAGCTGAAGGAAATAAATACAAGGCCCAGCAAATGTACATATATTCAAGAGGCGTTTGATGAGGTTGGTGGTGCCTCAATGGAAAAAAGCGGAGAAATCCGTCAAGGAAAACGCAAAACGGGACCCCTTTTTTCGGCCGTTGGGTTTTCACTCATGAACAGGTAACAGCTCAGAAAGCGGACGTATGAACGAGTTCATCCGCAACGCGTTGGTGGCACCATGCCAAACCACGCTTTAATCGAGATGCTCCAGTTGTGCCGCTGCTGGCAACGCAGCTCGTCCAAATCACCAAGTAAACTAGTGGGCGGATCGCTTTTGGGGGCGGAGTGCTTTCGAAAGTCTGCTCAGCAACCAGCGCATCTTTCGTATTGAAGGCGTATACACCTTGCTTCCCTGGCAGCCATGTAACTGATTCGTGGGCACATATGCCTTCCCCCAATGTGTTCCCTCTTATCGTTTAAGTCGCTGCTTGGACAAACCTGATTGACGGCCTGGTTGATAAAAGCTACTCTTTCATATATAGGAAACTCGTTGTTAAAGAGAGCCGCTGGTTGCTGTCGTAAAAGTGGTCTTTCAAGATCAGCTATAATAAATAAGGAATATTAACAATTACTGATTAGTATTTGGTTAACATATGTACATAGGTGTAGCTAATATCCAGTTTCGCCCTTTCTGACCCAAACTGGACCACGATTAATTTGCCATAGTTTGTTTATTTGTACCTCATCTTGTAAATTCGTTCAAGAATCCTGCACATATGGAGACTGAGATAATTGTTGTTATCAAAACGAAACTATATGTCGCCTTGATACAGTATTTGCTACACTATGAAGCACTCATGGAGAGGTGCCAGACTTTGCGCATAGAGGCGATTCGCTAGCGAATCGCGGGGTACGAGCGATGCGCCAGGGAATCGAACCATGCAATAGCGGATCGAAGGATGCACAGCGGTTCGACTATGTACTTAATCTATGCACTGTAGCGAACTAATTACCATCGACCGTACAGTGTTTGAAATTGGCGGAAGTTCGACTCGTATGCATGCTGACTCTCGCCAGTTGCCCAGGCTTCTGTGAGTATGAGTGACCGGGAGCGTAACTGACCACCTAGATCTTCCCACTCAAATCTACTATTCTACGCTGTACGAAGTGAAGACGAGCACCTGCTAATAGCAGCATGAAGACATTATTGGATTAAACCGCTTCATAGTTTCCGGAATTCTCGTTAGGTCGTCTATCAGTACGCCGTGGCTTCCCTGGGAAGAATTCGCTTCTTTTCCAGAAGGGATAGTAGCCAATTGGAAGGGTAATGGGTCTTTGTTCATTAAGATTCAGTGGATATACTTTTGCTTTCCACTTGTTACTTTTTAGTTGCGCAGATTTTCCACGACCACTTTATCTTGTTACCGTAATTTGTGGGCCCCTGTAGATTACTATGGATTCCATAAAAATCTTTACTCCTCACGTTTATGTTCTTCTGATTTGTGTTATTTACGAAGCGATACAATTTGTTGCTGTGCTGGCCGCAGAATTATGTATACTTCATGATATTAGTCATCGCCTTATTGTTTAGTTAGAGCAAACTAGGCTCTAACCACAAACAAAGAGGCGATGACTGGTCTCATAAGGAATGGTTATCGCCTTATTCTCCTGACAGTTTTAATCTATTTGCCCTCGCTTTCACTGACTGTTTGTCCAATTTCTTCTGCGTGTTCTAAAAACAGAGAGGGCAGCATCGCCAGTGGCCCTTCTATGGAATCTCCAGCCCTTGCTACAGCTTCTCCAGTAGTGTACTTTTGAGGTCGCTGGCCCCGTATGGTCCGATTGTCCTAGTTGTTTTTTGTATGAGGCTGTGTTAATGTCAGCATATTCCATGATAAGGGGCACTGTTAATCAACTCATAGCTGTTTCCTAACGGCATTGGAATAAAAAAGCTATATGTTCTCCGGAATTTCAGGATTCTTTGGAATGTGGCAGTCACCCTGATCTCGTCTATGGTTCTGTTGACGACAGGCTCTCTTCTTCCTTAACACGACGAATAGTGCTGGTCCAGTCCCTGGAGGATACTGTAGTGCTGTGGTGTGCTCATTCTAACAGTGTATAGAGCAGGTTTATAAGAGTGAGGCGTAACTTAAAGGAAGGGTATGGGACAATTGAAGAGATGAGCATGGGCTAAAATATTCATCTCACTACCCTGCTAATTGCCTGACCCATAGCTTTCCTGCCGTCAAAAGAGTTCAAGACGGATACAGGAAGGAACTATAGGAGTTTTGGAGTACTCGAGCGTTGGTATTAAGTGGTAGGCGGCGGTGGCGGCTACCACTAATCTCTCGGTGGCTTGCTTGAACATTTGCAGAAAAGGTCAGGGTGGAAACGTTTCGACCAACCTGATGGCAAACTCATAAGTCCCACTAATTCTAAATTTAGAATCATGTGGCGGTCTCATTGCAGATCCTATAGAGCTCTCCCGTGAGCTGCGAATCCAAGGTGAGGAAAGAGCTTTCACTGGGCGTGTGACTATGGATACTGCCGGAAGACGTGACAAACTCACACTCCATTCAATGTTATCCATTCCATAAATTCCCAAGTATACATTTCTTTTGCCAGTAGCAATGCCGATGTGGTCACCATTTTCAGGAAAACTGTGCCAATCGGTTCTGGCCCCGGAATTTGTCCGAAGCGATTTTTAACCCTTACGCAACCAGAATTTTTCTGGGCAGCATCAAATGAAAACTATATGAAGTGGAGGGAAAGCCAGTTATGGACAGTTATCATTTTATTGACTTATCGAAAGAACGGAGCACTAAAAAGCAAGGTTACTACCGCCACATTCTAGCACTCTTCGGTCACTACTTTCTGCCTACCTTCTGCCAAAAGCTAAGAACATTCCTGTGTTTTACTCGAGAAAAATTGGTGCATAGAGCAAAGCTCTTACTCCACGGTGAGGTAGCACCTACCGCTGGGAGTGGAGTTGCTTCTGGCAAGTCTTGTGGAGCGTGGACGTGTGGTAAAGTGCTTGGATATGAGAGCCACGATTTAAACGCTCCTCTACTACTCTGACTGCCAGTCTATCCAGCTGCTAACAGCGTAAGTTACCGTGAAAGCTGTGTGATGCTGCATTGGCTTGTAGTGGACGATCCCTTAAGAAA
>MU895761.1:0-11109 GCA_036418205.1 Ostertagia ostertagi
GAAAGCAAGTTATTAGCATGTGATACTTCGCACTCCAGCGCCAACGTGGGTTACGGTGGAACGAATTCACCTCGCAAAAGAATTGTTTTACTCGGATTATCGTCCGTTTTAGAATTTCTACACGGTTACGGTTTCTGTGGGGATCATGAGTCGGCATGAAGATCGTGATGATACACGTCTCATTGTTTCCTAAAATGATTCTGCTCAAAATTTCTCAGCAATACCTGTTGCACAAATAGTTTAGATATTTTCATTGTTGTTGCTTCTATTCTATAATACCACCGTTGTCATGTTGATAGAAAGTCATCTTCTTCTGGCGAACATGCTAAAGTTTTCGGCGCTAAGTGAGTTAACGTGGAGGAGGGGGGGGGGAACGCGGAGCGGCGCTCTGCTCGTCTAGCGCTCTCTCAAGCGCGATGGCACCAAGTCTAACCCTAGAGAGCAACAAATGAAAATTTGTCTTTTATGAACTTTATTAGACTTTCTGAAATAACAAGTTAACTCAAGGCTCAAGATGAGTTTGGAGGAAGGGGATCCAGGATATGTAAGCTCCTCGTCGTGTGCAAAAGTTGCGTAAGATCACAAATCGCGGAAATAAATCACTGTTCAGATTGTGGCGCATGAAACACAAATGTTCGAGCGGAAAACTTTGGGAGCACTCTAGATTCGCGAATGTTAAAATGAATCGAAGGATGGGAGCACAATAGCACGGGAGCTAACCCGTATTCGAGACTAGCGTCCCAATCAGTGCTCTGAATGCGGTTCGAGGGCTTCCGATACTGTGATTACCGTTGGCTGGTCTACGGTTCTGATAAAGGAATGAACGCCATTCCCTGGAGGTCGTGTGATGGTTTAGTTGACATCGGGGCTGGAGTGGGTAAACTAGGTACTTTGATCGTGTATCCACAAAATGATTTCCCCTTTAGGTATCAAAGTAAGCGATATCGCCATAACATTGGCCAATGAAGGTTTAGGACAATAAAATCGTGAGCATTGTGGATAACGGTAAAGGAATTCCTCGATCAAGCTATCTGCTGTGCGAGACCATTTTCGAGAGTGAATGTAGTTGAATAAATCAAATACCATATATATACCATATAATATACCATACCATATATACTATACCATACCATATAATACCCAATCCTTCCTAGGCTCAGGAACGTCCCCCCCCCCTCCCCACCAACTCACTCAGCACGCATTCTGAGAACTTATCATTATCTAACTACATTTCATTGAAGGTTTTCTCTAGTTTTTTTTTGCCATACATTGTACATGTCCCTTAAATATGCAAATGAGCTTACGTGTACTATGAACTCTTAGCGTTGTGAACTCTGCCATAGCATATTAATTATTGTTAACAGTTTGTAGCAGCTTTTTTGTAACCGTCGTTCTGCTGTCCCTTTGCAAATCCGGTCTGAAAAATCTGCACACTAGAACAATAGATAGCAGTTTCATTCTAGATCAGTGGAGCTTCTTCTTCCTTCTAATCCTTCGTGCTCATTTCCAGAAAGTGCCTCAACTATGCTGTTTTCAGATCAAAAATTATGGTAGCTCTCTAAAATGTGTATGTCATATTTCGCATTTATTCGATCAAGTAAATCATATGTTGATTAAGCTGTTGAGTCCAATAAATGAATTTCTCTCCAAATAGTAGATGGATGTATAAATGATGTGAGCAAAAACCTCACTTCAATCCACCGTTCACAGTGCACTTAAAGGCACAACTCATGCAGAAGTCCGGTGTTTCCATTTGGTCTGTAGGATACTCTGCTAATGAGCGACTACAGATGTGGCATTCTTTTGCATGGGGATAACCCGACAAGGGCGTTAGTGCCTTGCAAAAACAGCTTCGATAGGTTTAATTTTCTTCATTTAGGCAAGCTGTTGTTTGGTGCCCTCTCATCTGTTGCGCTCTGTAGCCTCATAAATACTATCCCCTCAGTGCTCTCTCTCGTCACCTTAGCACAGCCGCATTGCGATCATTAGCAAGCCCTTTACTTGAGCTTTTTGACGGATTCTTTTCCTTTTTCCTTAACCCCGGCCATTTCGCACCAATACTTTCATATTCATGTGCAAGAACTACGTCCTTTGATTCTGGGGCATGCCTTTAACTAGCCTGCTCATATAAGTGGCGGCTGAAATCTCACTGACTAGCTCCATGTCCTTACCGTTTTCTACTAAGGGCTGATTAATAATGCCCCTGTGGAGTAGGGGCCCGAACCTAACCCCTACAATCCGAGCGCTATGTGATTACAGTGCATTTTATTTCATTAATGGTGGGTCATTTACCACAATTATATTCATTTATGCCACCCAATGAATCAAGGAATGATCTGTCGAGTAATCTAGGTGAATCAATCTTATTAAGGTAAGAAATAAAATAAAATACACTGTTCAGAAAGACGAAAAGAAGAAGTACGGGAAAACCAAAAAAAATCAGCGAGAATGAAATAATCCAAGAAGAATACTGGAAAAATTTTCATGTTCCAAGCTTATGTTTTATGAATTCATTTCAGCTAAATGTGATAATCAACTCACTCAATAAAGCTGTGCTACGGACCCGTGCTACTTGGGCGTTGTAGGGCTGAAGTCAAGTCAAGTTAATCATGCAATTTAAGGCGGTAAAGTTCACCAATGGCTCGATGATGTCACCAAAACCACTCTGCCCTCCAGCCATCATCATCACTGCCTTTGAAGCCCTTTATCACTTGTGTAGTTTCGCTTTGCGTTGCCCATCCAAACAGCACATAATCCTACAATATATAATCGGCTATGTGTGTCTGTTGGTGGGTGTGTTTGACCGGGAATTCATAACTCGCGCACCAGCTGTGGCCAGAACTTGATTTTAAGATATGATACAGCTTGGGGGGAGAGGGGGGGAGGGTGAGAAGAGAACAATATTATGCGGGACTAGAAGTGTAAAACAGGCTGGACAGGGGCTGATAAGAAGCAGCTGGAGACCATATTTTACGAATATTTAACGACCGCCGCGCCAGCAGCATTGAAGAGATTGGTTTGAGATAATAGGGAGTGGGTGACGAGAACACATGTTGTTGTGGACGGAAAGAAAGTGATAAAAGCTGATAGGAGCTGATAAGGAGCGTTTAGAAGCAAATGTCACTGAAGTTCTTATCCAGGTGCGCTTTGAGAAACTATCTCATTTCTTCGCGATGTCATCGGATCCATTCGACCGATAATCTGCCCGAGCTTCTAATGATCGCTACGGCAAGTTGATATTTCTATCTCATGAACGGCCTACGGAGTTATTCGACCGTTTAACCCTCCCAACATCCTAAGCATGGTAGATATTCAGGTTGATAGCTGATAATAAGCGCGGCTCAAGTAATTTGGATTAGTTATCCAATGCTCATTCGGCTGGTAGCCTGTTCAAACTTGAAAAAAAAATAATGGATGTTTATTTGGTAATGACCAACTATGGGAAATTACTGCTTCATCATCTACTACTAAATACATCGGTCAATTCCATTGGAAACGGTATGATACTTTATACTGTAGCCGGTTATACTCAGCTTCACTGAAGCCTATGTTGGCATATGCGCGATAGCGAGAGGAGCCAAACTGGTAGATTAATAGACTATGAAGTATTACAGAAATCAACGATGAAGCTGTTATTTGTTGAGATCCCCAGGATCACACTTTCATACGCAAGACGGATGGATAGTCCAACATTCGCTTAGGAAAGCGATATGAAAGCAGTGACTTAGGCAGCAGCTGTCCCCTGCAAATCATTGCATATCGAAAATAAGTGCGGATAAAAATGAGGGCTTTTTACAGTGCTCAAAATCGATCTGGAGAGAGATATACTGTCCTATTCTCCTTACATCTTCTATTATAGAGGATGTAAGGATCTAAGCGCAGATTAAGAACCAGCGATTTTAAAAAAAATCCGGGAAATTTTATGTCTTTATCGAACGCCACGCCGGCTCATGTCTAGGAGGATTAGTCGTGTAATTCGTAATTTTTGTTTGGCGAAAGGGATTCTTGATTGATGGTGATCGGAACATGAATTGAATTAGTTTAAAGCAGGACTGCACAGTTGCGAACTCCTCGCATGTCACTGCGTCCAGCATAACATTACACTCGGAAACAGAATGTGGTAGCTGCTGAACACTTTTTGGTACAAATAATCCACTAAAGAAACATTATTTCTTTACTATTTGAAATCCATTGTTTATCCCATCGATATTGCACATTTTCTGACGCTTGACTGAACTCTTAACTTATGATTTTGCTCTTTTTCATGGCCTGTTTTCAGTGTTGGGCCAAACTTATGAAGCTATAATGCGTTTTGAATAGAAGTTTGTTTTGCTTGATTATCTGTCCTTTTTCTACTCTTCTGATCGTGAATCCGTTCTGAATTGGCGCCTTTTCTTGCTGTATGGCGATTATAGCGCATTTTTGGGTGCAATGATAAATAAGAAAAAGACAAATCAATAAAAATCAATCAATAAAATTGGCATTGCTCCACTCTCGCCGATTTTTTCCTTATTTTTTGTTTCGATCCTCAATTTCCATTAGCTTCGTTCATGATTTTTGAGAAAAAGGATCCGAATCAATATCACTGCTGAGGGTGTTGATTTACATGAGTGCCCACGTGAGAATCTTCCCAGCTTTTCTCTATCGCCAAGACTCATTTTGCAGATCGTTCCCATTTATTATTCTCTGCAGCACGTGAAGGAACTTACCAAGGTCAATGCTCAACACAGTAGCGACAGCGCGGCAACTATGTATGCCGCACCGATTCCATGCATTTTTTTCGTGCAAAGGCCCATTTTTGCCAACTTTTTTGTGTGCAAGTTTGGACTATATATTATACTACCATTATTTAAGACGACGTGGTCCATAAAATGGCCACATGTGCTCCGTTTTAGTAGAGGTTTTTAGAACGTCATTAAAACAGTTTAATTTTCTCCTAGTTTTATTTTATTGTTATGAACCTGCAAATGAGTAAAGTGAGTAAATTTAGAGCTAAGAATATGCGGCTGGACACCGTTTTTGCTGAAACAATCAGGCCAGAAATGCTTTCGACGTCCACTGCTGCGAAAGCTGATAAATTTTGTTTTTCATAGCCACTTGACGTCCTTTGAGTCGGGATCCTTTACTACACCCCTCGATAATGTACGCTTTACCCATTGCTGAATAAATTTCGTTCCATTCATATTTTGTAAATTTACCACCAGACACGATCCACCGGCCTCACGTTGCCAAAAACGCCACCACGTCGTCAATGTGAATAAGTTTTTTGCCTGATTTTTTATTGAAACTTCGCTCAACTTTGACACCACATTGATTGCAACGCTTAAAGGCAGTGAACACGGTGGATGAGTGGTGAAGTCTTTTGATTTTCATTCGACGCCATTGGAGGGCCAGAGCCCTCAGTGTACTAGGGGGTAAGGTTGGGACCATTTCCCGATTCTTTCTGCGCCGATTAAGCTCGACAACGTCACCAAAACCCCTCCGCCCTCTAGCCATCGTGTAACTGCCCTTAACAAATTGACGAAAGCGTGCGTTTCGGCTTTTTGGCCACCTGGGACAGGAGCGATTTTGCGAGCGCGGCCCTCATACGCGTCCCCGGCACCTCATACGCGTGAATTTCAAATAACTATGCAAAACGTGAATGACACAAAGCTATTTCAGCTATATTTATTGCTTAGAAGTTAAATAGTGAATAGTAGAGGAAGACCGATCAGAAGAACTTGTAGTGGTTGCGAAAAAGCAAGTTCTATTTGTTTTGTCAAAAGTATTTATGACGCTGTTAAGCCGAGAAGACATGTATTTTGCTAGATAGGTTTGTGCTTACTTCTATTATACTTTTTTATTAACGTGGTCTCAAGAATAAGAAGAAAACGAACAATGAACCGAGCTACCAATTCCGCTGTGCTTAAAAAACTCTGCTAAACTGGAGCATATTTGATCATACGGTGAACCATGTCGTTTACAGTTATGCCATGGCATGATCCATAGAATGAACACCAACAATTTGGGAAGAAGTCGCAAGCGCTAGAAAAAGGGATGACTTGGGCACGACGCGCGGGCACGCCACAATGTCCGACGTGGTGCGCAAGGCGGGGCGCGCAACCGCGTCGCGTTGCGCACCGCATCGGACAGCACTTTTGAGAGCTTTACGTTTCTGGAACTAGTATTTTTTGCACAGATGCTAATCGAAAAGAGTGGCCATTGGCAGAAGGTTTAGTCGCTGAGTCAGCTCCACTCCCACAAATTTTGGCGTTGTCCTTTGGATCACATACACTGAACTGCGCTGCTAACCAAGGAACGAAAACACTTTAACAAATGTGTCACTGACCCATACTTTTCGAAGCAGCACCTACAGATCTGCAAAGTGATGTTGGCGGGGCATTGTTTTTTTCCTTTCCTTTTTTCGTTGTAGAAAGTGCGACATAACAAAAAAATAAGCTTCCATCTGCTTCTTTTGGCTCTGATTGGCCACTTGTCAGTGAGTCCCTTGTGTGATTATTTCGGAGCATTCTTCTGTCTTCTATAAAAAGACTTCCAGCTCTTCTACTTAGAATCGATGTTCATGAGACCATTTATAGCTTTTCTTGTTCAGAATATTTGTGGAGAGCGATAATCCGCTTGTTACTCTGCAAGTGACGGAAGTAACTCGAGTTTCATTAGGCCAACGCAACGACTGGCATTTTGTGTCGCAGCCCTATTTGACTTAGATTCGATGAAATGGTGGCCCATTATCAATGATAGCAGAGGCGCTCAGACTTGCAATGATGCAGAAAATACCAGGAAAAATATCTTGGAGGAATGCGTACCCAATTTTTTTGAGCATTGAATTCCGCTTTGGACGAGCCGGCCACCAAGACGAGCTCGTTAGCACGTGTTACACCCAATAGCTATTATCATGTCAGCAAACATCATCTTTTGCTTACCTCAAAAAAGAAAAGATACGGCCGCTTGGAATGAAATGCCCTTTCGAGATGAGCAGCACGATGTAGCAGCGCCATCCAACACGGTTTCGTTATTTTCAAACGATGGTAAGCTTGTCGCGTTGCGAGCGCCGTTGGTAGGGCCCTGTTGGGTCGCTAGGGGCATACCTTTCGCTGCGAAACACGCATCATCTCGCACCATTAGGGGGGGGGGGGTTGAGGCGCCTGCATTCCCATCATATGCGGTTCCCCTTTTTCGATTCGATTTATCGTGAAATCCTGCTTAAGCTCTTCAGGTTCCAGGCCTTAGGCGACTGCAAGGTGATTTCGGCAGATCGTGCAAAATGTTAGGCTAATTGTTGCAAAACTGGTAAACTTGTTGATACGAGGCTTCCCGGAATTTGAAAAAGACACTATTGCATTGTCGAAACCCGGACGCACTAAAAAAAATTTTGTTGAAACTTTACGTGTGCTGGCAATTCGACGCACCTGATCACTAGTATGGCGTTACCTTTGGCGCTGGCGCAACTGGGCGCGACTTTTCTACTAAATTCACTAAAACTTGTAGAAGGGTTGTCATTGATTCGAGTGGCGTTCAATGACGGGCGTTCTCTGTGATAAGAAAATTCCAGAACGCCTCAAATCGAAGATCTATAGACCGTCATAAGACCAGTGGCATTGTACGGCGCTGAGTGCTGGCCCACGACCAGGGAAATGAAGCCCGCCTCGGTGTAATGGAGACGAAAATGCTGCGCTGGACGGCTGGTGTCACGCGTTTAGATCGCGTATTCGGAATGATGTCATACGGGATCGCTTTGGTGTAGCTCCCATTGCTGATAAAATGCGCGAAGCTCGCCTTCAGTGGTATGACCACGGTATTCGCGGAGACAGAGTCCGTAAGATATGCCTTAACATAGGCATGCTTGAAA
Organism: Ostertagia ostertagi; assembly: GCA_036418205.1. Lineage (NCBI taxonomy): Eukaryota > Metazoa > Nematoda > Chromadorea > Rhabditida > Trichostrongylidae > Ostertagia > Ostertagia ostertagi. The sequence continues at coordinate 7,850 of MU895761.1, forward strand.
GCTGTGGCTGTGAGTGCCCATGGTGCCCGTAGTGCAGGTGCTATGCTTTTCCGTGGCAAGTAGGTACGATATTCGTATTCAGGGGATCAAACTACCCTAAAAACGAGTTTTTCGCCAAATCTGAGGTCATGAACTAATTGAGAAAAAGCGGAGCAGTGATGGGATTACCACTCCTCAAACTCCACTTTTTTGGGTTGACCAATCATGGACGACGGGGAAAGGGGAGAGAAGGTGTTGTATTAGGAAATAATGCTTTGCAGATCTTTGGATGATGCAGACGGGCAAGCCAGACACAATTTTTGTCTATTATGAAAAGTGTTGAAAGGTTTACCCCAGTGCCAGCCTTTTGTAATGGATTGGTGGATCGGTGAGTGACTGCCCAAATTTTCGAGGTTAGGTCAAATTTCAGAATTGGCTAGAAGTTTGTCCAAAGGGAGAGCCCGACTCCGTGATTACGGAATATCACACTTGTTCAAAACAAAAAATGCCTGGCGCCTGCGCTAGCAAGCGCCTAAAGTAGTGAGGAGCGATCGTGTCGCGGTGTTGTTCGTTATTAGTTTGCCTTTGAATGTCATTGCACTCTCAGCTACCACTATACGCAAGCATGTTGGACTAGCAATGTTAGGAGTCTTCCTAGCTATCTCTTACTGCAAACGGCAAAAGAACAAACTCGCCAGGGAGTTGATCCCCTGACCTCTTTTTCGTGAGCCTCGACCACAGCCCCTGCGCTTTTCTGCTTCATAATTCCTTTCAGAGAAGAGTTCAGCAGATAAGGAACACATATTTGAGCTCAGCGTCCCAAGGCGCGTATACACATACAGTCCATATCCGACAGACGGGGCGGTGGGGCCACAGACGTAATTGCAGACTACACAAATTTGATAGTTGTCGCCCTGATCAGCTGACTACTTTGTTGAATTCTTCATATTACTCGCGCACTCCGCGGTTATTCCTTATTATGTGATGAAGAGCAAGTCGAACGGGAAAAGGTGAAATGTAAAATAAAAAAGAATTTCAGCGGTTACAACAACTCCATGCAAAACATGCAGTAAATCGTGCAATTCAATCGAACAAGAGCATTATTTTTTTCTAAAACTTACCTGCCTCCTCTGAAACGAATCTGACGGAGGCCAGAATATATCAGGGAATTCAGGATACACTGCGGAGTGCGCGAGAATATGAAGAATTCAAAAATACAGGGAAGCTAAGCTCTACGACGCGGACAGACTATCAAATTCATAGTACGCCAATTACGTCTGTGGCCCCACCCACTTGTCTGTCGGATATGAATTATACATATCATTTCTTCAACTGCTGGAATGACGCTAAATGATTTTCCTCTCAGCGACGCAACGATGTCGTAGTGATAAAGGTGCGACCCAGGCAGAAGTCGTGTGAGCGATCCTCTCGCGCCTTTACTGTAGGGTAGACTGCTGAAGTGTTATCACAGATTCAACTTTCTCGTACGTGAAAATCGCCCGTCAGAGGGCGCTAAGGCCTTGCAAGGACAACTTCAACTGCCTCAATTTTTGTCTGGCGCCCCTCATCCTTTGCGCTCTCTCACCTCTCATTCTCCTCTCAGCACTCTATCTCTCATTGCCTTAGCACAGCCGCATTACGAAGGTGAATGCCCTTAGGCTGAGCGTTTTCGCCAGACTCATTCCCTTTTTTCTTTACCGCCGCCCATTTTGCAGCAACGCTGTAGATGTGTTTAGGAACCACACCAGTTTGGTCCTGAGGTGTGCCTTTGAGAGAGTGCTATTCTTCGTTAATCGAGTTCCTTTCTGAGCAATCTCAGCAATATTACAGCACTTCGATTTACGGAATATGACCTTTTTTGCTTAGGTTCCGGAACGATATACCTACCGTAGTTCATATCGTGCAGTTGGAGAGGTGGTGGCCGCAATGGCGTAAGAAGGAATTTATGCGTGGAGGAACTGATCAGCTGCAGTGCTCTCATAACTTCTAGTATTGTACGACTTCCAAGCCCCATTTCAATCAGGTAATTCAGTTGTGGTGGCAATATTTTTTCGTTTCGTATGCAGTTACTTTCTTCCAATCTAGTACAACTTATACAAAAGGTAACAAAAGGACTGGCTTACTTAAACATTACCTTGCCGACTGAGTTCCCAGCCGCTCACTTGTATGTAGCGGAATTTCTTAGAAGTACCTGGTACAGGTTCTATGCAGAGATATACAAAGGTTGGACAACAGTCAAACCACACATTTCTCATGGCATTCCATTACTATAGGGTGGAAAAGAAAGTTTCAGAACACTTAGTTCATGCTGTTTCTAAATTTTTCCCGGATGCTCTGGGACCCTCATGGATGATAGATAAAGGGGCAGAATATGCTGCGCACGGTGGTCCGATCAACTTGTCCAACAATGGCTTTGCATTGCACAAAATCGACTTCTTCCACGAGACCTTCCGAGCGCTGTTCTAGCACGACTTCGCCCGAAGACATCGACTCCACGAAGGGCGCTCAGAATCGACTTCGTGATAGACTAGGGCACGGTTTCCCACGTGGCTGTTTCAGAATTGCTCGAACCTTCCTCAGCAGAGACTTTGATCCCTCCGACGCACCGTACGAGTACAGTCCACCTTGACGTCGTCCACTGTAATCGAGGACGATTCGAGACCATCGTCACACTATCTAACAGAGCTTCTTGAGTGCTCCCACGCGCATGTCCTGTAGCTCTTCAGTGATCCGACAAGTCTTGGAAGCGTGGTCAATGGGTACCCTCACGATTTTGCCGGGATATCTACATAATTACTCCTTGTCACACAGCAACGGAGATAGACTGCGGCATGTGGTCATCGGAGAAGACAAGAGGATCTGCTGTGTTAAGTATACGCGGAATCAGTAGTGGCTTGGAATAAGGCAAAGCTAGAGTTCCACTCCTCGACCTGACATCCTTTGGAAAATGGTAATTGTGTAAAAAAAAACTTGAGTTGTAGCAGCATCATCCACGGGTGATATTCTGTCGCAGGATCAAGGTTGAGGAGCGCTCACCACTGCCACCTGCTCACATGGTTTGCAGAAAAAAAAACTTCACGAAAAGCAACGACAACTCCATCTGCTCCACGTTCATGCGTAAGCGGAAATATCTTCGGTTCACGTCAGAAGATTCTCGAAGGGGCTGAACCGCGTTTGCCCTCGTTCGCCATATTCGCCAAGTCTTCCTCCACATGAATTTTGCCATTTCCGCTCGCTCGCTCATCATTCAAAGAGAAGAAAGCTCGACAACGAAAAAGGCC
>MU895762.1:0-16388 GCA_036418205.1 Ostertagia ostertagi
ACCCTGATCCACACCTGTATCGAGGATTCTATAATAATAAGATTCACATATTTCACTGCAGGGTCTAAATGACGAAATGAATAAAAAATAAGAAACCTTAGGTGTTCAACGTCTAGTAAACAGTAAAGAAGTGATACGCAACCGAACCATCACTGCACTGACTCACTCGAACTGATGGCCTGAAACTAAGATGAAACATCTTGCAACCTTAAAAACGAAACGTCAAAGAAGAAATCAAATGCTCAGATCTGGGAGAAACACGTTCTACATAAGCATCACAGCTATAATCGAGCTGCATTGAAGATATGATAGCCTAGCGCAGCTCCGCAGTCAACGTATCGATCGAGGGGGGCGCGCCAGCCACAACGGGAGGCCGCACGCATAGTCGGTCGTCCGACAGCAACGATCGCAAGTGTCGCACAGCATTAGGTGCGTATCGATCGTCAGAAGTGCGACACTTACGATCGCTGCTGTCGGACGACCGACTATGCGTGCGGCCAGATTGATCGCGCCCATCGCGCGATTGGAGCGATTGGTCATGATGGGAGTCATGTCAATCGCGCGATCGTCGCGCGAATCGCGCGATGGTCGCGCGATTCACATTTGACCGATCGCTCCAATCGCAGAGTCTGACATCGGCCAATCCGATGAATCAAGGAGTGACGGGAATGGACGTTCTGAGGCAAAATTTACATAGTGGGAAACTTTTTTCTGAAAGAATCATCCAGTCGCATTTCCAAATCCCGAGTTGGGCAACAAAGGTGAGTGGCGAAGTATTGTTAAGATGTCAATTATTGGATGCCAACTGTCATGACTTTGTTTTGTCAGTATGGTCCTATTCTCTTCAGTGTATGTCTATCTATTTCATGAAATGACGCGTCCCTATTTTTTGATTCTCTGATTACCTTTTGTGTTTTATGTCCAGTCAAACTGTCCAGGTGCCGTATGCTATGCTCCCGAAGGGTTGAGGGACGAAAATTCCTTTAAATTTTCTCTGTCTTCCCAACTGGGATTGCCCTGATAAAGGGCCTACATTTAATGTATGTATGTAGGTTAAAGTAAACATGCACTGAAAATGAAGAAACTACATCGTTCAAAACAAATAAATTTAAAGGAAACTTTGGATCACCTAGCTTCGGGGAAGCATAGCATACGGCCCCAGATGTTACGGGATTCTCTGTTGTAATCACATGACGCGGTGAAGAATCAGAGGTTACCGGCTCCGTCACTGTCACATGGAAGGGGTTTGAGGTGAAGCAGGAGGTGTGCAAGCGATTCGTGGAAAGATGGCGAACAGGTGTTAGTCTACGTGGGATGGCAGCATACAGGTATTAGATCGCGTTGCCATAGCAGTTAGAGAGTCGTAGGGTGATTTTCGAGTTCAATTAGCTTCCTGTTGTATTGTTTGACGTGTATTTATTTCAAATAGCAAAGTTACATACTCTTGAAGGCTCTGTGTTCGCATTTCCTACTCGGTTAGCGATCAGCAGATTCGTATCATTTGCAAAAAACGGTGCTTAGTGAGGTGAGGGGGGGGGGAGCGTTGGAGGGAGAGGAACAACCGGCGTGCTGCGTCTCTCAAGCACAAAGGGTGTGGTCATATGCCGCAGACACCACGAGTCATCACAACCCTCTTTGTGCTTCCACGGCAGGCACACTAAGCTGTGCAGGATAGATTGAGATAGCTGGCCGCATATAATCTGTAAGTTCTCCGCTAGTTCTGCTCGCGTTGCTGTCTCCCATCACCAGGCTGCTGCTGCTACCTATTCTTGTAGGGGGGTAGTTTCTTATTCCATGGACGGTATTACGATGAAAAACTCAGTATTTCAAAACAGCTGGCCTGAGGCCCATGGGCTACGCGACAACTTGTCGGATCACCCATTTTTTCCGCACATTTGTCCAGCATAAGGTTTCTTCGCCAGAATGTAATAAAATCTTGAGTTTAGTATTTACTGGTGGCCCTGAAATTGGAATTTCTTATCTTAATTTAGATTATAGTGAAGCGTTTTCGATTTATCATGGATTGATTGGTTTTCAGCTGAGGCGCACACAGAGTCAGCGCTACTATGTGGTAGTGCTCTTGAACGAGTCAACAGATGATGATGAACGTACCAAGCATACTACACATTGTGAGTTTGGTCCGCTTGTATTCTCGCATTACCTCCTATTCATCGAAGACCACTCAGATTCAAACAGAAGCGGGCTGAGAAGAGCTAAGAAACTCTGTGCTTCATCAGAAGGGATATGTTGGACTTGTTGGGAAGCCGGGTGTTGAGTATTGGTTGCTTGTGAAGCCAGAATAAATGGTGAGAGCAGACAACGGGCCACCCAGTTCCTCCCTCATGGGCGAGCAAAACCGAAAACTGATTGAATTACCGAACTGTAAATATGCTGCTCGTTTTGAAATGAGTTCTTCAGATATGCAGTGAACATTGTAGCATTGCGAACTTTGTGAATCAGGTTGTTGTTATTTTGGTTTTGAATGCATAACTATATAAAGAGTTGATGCTGAAAAAATTTGAGGCCCTTGCTATCATGCGTTGAACTGCTTTTTTTTTCGAGACCACAATGGAAGCACTATAATTTGGAATCTGAGAGAGTGGCTACTGCGTTTCGCACCGCTCAACAGTTATAAATACAGTCGATATCCGAAAGTTGGGGTAGGTGTGTCACCGGAAGTGACGTGCACTTGATAGAAGTTGCGTGGATAAGCTGTTGCCAGCATGCTTTGCTGATATCCAGCGATGTATGTTGGAAGCAGCTTATCCACATAGCTTCTATCAAGTGCACGTCACTTCCGGTGACACACCTACCCCAACTTCGGATATCGAGTATATAAAAATACTCAGAATATGTGTGTCTACGCTTGCTACAAGTTTGTGTTCCCCAGAAGTTTGTAACTGTCGCTTGGAACTTCAGCTGGGAAGGGGGATCATGTTTGGGGCGAATAGAGCATGAGCCAGGCTGCACGAGGCAGGCATGGGCCATAAACTCGCCCAGGGTTTACAATGTACCAATTAGAATTCTGCAAAAAGTCACCCATGATTGGAGTGTCTTTGGATTTGACGTGGCCGTCGGCGCACTTGATAGGAGCCGTGCGGACATGACAATTCTAACATACTCTGCTGGATATCAGCAAAGGAACTCAGCGACTTCTAAGGGCAAATTCTATCAAGTGCGATGGCCGCCACCTCAAACCCATAGACCTTTAATCTAACTTTGAGACATGAGTACACATACATTACATACTCACCCGAGTCTTGGCAGACGTCTTTTGCACTTGTTTCGCGCACAGCCAAACTGATTGTACAGTTATTCTCCCTATTGAATTGAGCGGGGTACTGTCGTATACTAGGCAATGAATGTTTCCTATCGTTGCAAGTTCATAGGGGTTGGTGTTTCAGATTTCAGGGCATAACGCGCCAGAGGTCCCATTACGTAATCAAAGGAGCGATTAGTTCCGAGAGTGTGAGAGAGCTATCCGCATGAGTGAATGACTCGCTGCTCGAAAGAAAGCTACAAGAGGTTTGAGGCGCTTCATGTGTCTTCTCCCTGTGCTTTTCGCTGAAGTACGTCCGACTAACAAAAAGGGGAAGTCTGAATTTTATGATTGATCTGATTTTTACGAAGTTTTTGCTAGTTCTCTTCCCTTTTTCTCCTCAGCGATCTATTTCGATTTTTGCTTTCAGTAAAGGGCGAATAATTTCAAGATGCGTTGCGGCTTCAAAGTGATGGTTTATATAGAAAAAAAAACACTTAAGACGCGAAAAAAATCACCACCATTAAAGTACATAGAAAACAGCTATATAAGACGCTGAGAATGTCATTCTTATAGTAAAGCTTTTGAAGGAGGAGCATCACAATTAACAAAGAAATCAAATGTCTAATAACGCCTTCTAACCAGCCGTTCAACTTAAGCCAGAATCTCGGAGCAAATATCGAGAAACACAACACGACACCACCTTGAAGACCACACATTTAGGCTTATGATAGCGTAGAACGTAGTGGCATTTGACGAACGTATCGAGGAAAATGGGGAGGAAACTCATTTTCTGGACTAGAGAAAAACTATTTCAATAAGATACCTACCAAAAAACAAACGAGACCGGTTATCTCGCAAAAAATTGCCTGCGAAGTCCTATATAGAAAGCACATATTGGCTGTGTGGTTTCGGCAGTGTGACTGCCGAAAATAAAACATCAACAAAAATCAATAAAACATTGCATGCATCAAATCCATACGCTAGCTTTTCAAATCGTGTCACTGACTGACCTAAAAAAGAAGAGTGAATAATGATTGGCACAAATGAAATTTGAAGCAATTTTTTGAGATATGGCTGAGCATCTTAGAAATGTGTTGGTTGGCTTGGAAAACCTGGAACGCGCGCTGCGCCAGGAGATGGAGCAAAGGAGACGGCGCCGGAGGCATTACGTTCGCTTGGAACACGTGCCATTCCTGGGTAACCGCATGAGGACATTCGATGAGTATTTGGCAGTGGCCGATCCCAATCACTTTTTGGAACTGACGAGACTGAGGCTGCCCGAATTCTTAGCTCTCTATGAGCTGATCGCCCCAACACATTGCCCACCCCATAACGCACAGGTCCCTCATATCTGGCAAATGGCGGCTTTTCACTTTCCTGAGGTAATGATTATTCATTAGAGATGCTCATACAGTTACCGAATCTTTGCAGCTTTTTAAGGTTTGTTGGGCAAGGACACAGTTTCACCGCTTTGGGCCAGGATCTTCACTGTGGAAGAAGTACAGTAGGTGAAATTGTTTTTGAAGTGGCACGAGCTATATGCAGAGGGCACTTTCCGGAATAATTGAGACAAAGAGTGTTTGGCCTCGCCACATTGCCCCCTTATACTTTGTCTCAGCAGTGTACCATGAAGCATTTTCCATCGCTGACAAAGGGTGATTTGGAAGAGATCGCCGTCAGGGCGCAGGAAAGATATGACTACCCACGTGGTGTTGGATTCTTAGATGGGAAACATATATATATACAGTATATATATATTATATATATAATATATAAAGGTTACGTAAGACCGACTTTTATCGTTGCGGTGTGCATATAGTCATTGCAAGAAGCCCCACAACTCCGGTAGTAACGTATGGCTACAAAATGATTCTCCATGCATCCTACATTCTGACAGACACGCTTACGCGTTGGACACGGTGACATTTGAATGTGGTGTCGGTATTATTTTTGGCTGGCAGTCAACGGTACACTGCTGGTGTTTGCACGCGCATCTCTGAAATATCGTTAACTCCGTGTTTCTTTTCAACTTTCGGCTTTTCTTTTCGTCAGGTAGTCGTATCGCGTTTCTATTGTGTCCGTTGATTACCCAGCGGTGTGAAATCTTTAATCTTTTCAATGTGTGTATGGTGGCAAAAAAAGTTTCTCTCACGCCGTTTATGACAATTTGAACGTGCTTCTTGGGGAACAAGGGCGTTGCATTTGGTTCCCGCATAAGTTAGGAGCATTTTTCAAATGAGTAAGTTTTCACATGATCTCATGTACGTGTCGAAAGAGAGTTGTTTTCATCATATTGTATATTGTGCCGCTTCTATGTTTATTGTGAAGTTACTAATACAGGCTTGCGTATGGGATCTCCAGTGAAAAGAAAAATAATCAAACGGGCATCCCACGTGTAATCCAGTGAATCAGTAACTTCGCAATGAATATGATATCAGCACCATGCATCTAGATTGAAAACAATTCTCTTTCCACAGTAAACAAGATCACATGGAAACATTGGATCTTACAGGAAAGATTTCCTTTCGAACGGAAAACTTACTGACCAACAACGTAATATAAGATTTCGCTATTGTTCCAATTTGCAATCATTTCCGATTTCCAATCATGTTCCAATTTACACATTATCCCTCGAATTAGCCTTATATTGGTTATAGGCCCGCGTAGGCCACAGGAAGCTGTATGTTAAGATTTCGTCGTTCGATATTTCCTGTACTTCCCTGGTTATTGCCCCATCGGGCTCGAATATTGTTCTGATATGTTGGTTGCGTGGAGACAAAACGTAAGTTCCGTCGCAGGGTATCGAAGATAAAGATGGAATCAAAAGTAGTTACTCAGTTTCAGTCTTTTTAGTGAGTTACACACCAAAAGACCGAAAAAGAAAGATGTCCGCTTCTGAATGATTCCGTGATCGATAGAGATCTTGATAGCCTACCCACCCGCCACTACTTAATAAACGAACATAAAACAACGTTACACGGTTCAATTTCAATCAACAACATCAGTGATTTTCAGTATGCGCCCTGAAGCATTGTGCATAGTATGCGGGTCGCCGGAATACAAGAAGTTGTACGATATTTCCGGAATATTTGAGTTCTCTGAGCCTTCAGCAATGGCATTCTGAATCATACTGTATGTATGAACACACCTTCATAAAGTTAGGACAAGGAGACGCACACCCAGTTTCAAAGCCTTAAAGTCTACATAAATTTGAAGGAAAATAAACTAAAATACGTATCCTAATAAATGCGCAAAATAAAAGAAGTCACATTGCGTCTTCTTTTATACTAGTCGAATTAGTATGCGGAGTCTTCATCATTGCCTGCTCTTACGTTCTGACCAGTTCGGCATTCTTCGTTGGTCAATTATTTCATCTTGGTGCTTATGGTTAGCATCTACACACACGGAAGATGTCAGTTCCGTCAGTAAGGCATGAAGTTTGTTTCTCATGTGTTGATTCATGATCTGTCCATACGCGCCACAATCTTCGAGGTATAAACCAGGGATTTCATCAGTGACCCAGTTTCCGTTCGTAAAGAGGTGGAGATGGCGTGCAAGTTAGACTGGCCTCGCGTAGGTTGAGCGGCATCTGGGATGACCTCCCTCGCAGCGTCCAGACGTTGCAACGCTAGTCCATTTTTGGATTGCTGCTACGGGGAGCCGGGGCAGCCTGCCGGAAGCCGAAAGTTGAAAAGAAAACAGAACTTAACGAATATTTCAGATTGCGCGTCAATACACCGTACGTGACGGCAGCCAAAGAATCATAATTGACGCCACATTCTAGTGTTCACCGTGTCCAAATGGCTCAAGCCCTGACAGACTGCAACAGGCAAATTCTAACCTTTGAATTAGGTTCACCGGGCTCAGTAGGAGATGCAGACGCTTTTAGGAGATCGGGAATAAAGGTGAGTTATTCAAGCGCCTGTTCGATAACCACGATGAACTCTTCCACCCACACGAGAGCTAGATGGGGCCTGTGCAGTACCACGTATTAGTGGACAGCGTCTTTGCACAGCGGTATCGCTATATCAGGCCTTATCGGCGAGAGGACGCGAATACAGAGGCGCACGTTAAACAAGAAACATAGCAGGTAAGTCGCAATTCTTTGCATCATCTGAAATAATCAAATGTTGATCACCAGCGCCCGTCAACAAGTAGAAGGAACATTTGGCCAAATGAGGGGACGTTGGCTTATCCTAGGAACCCGATGGATTTCAAGCCCGAGCAAGTAATGAAAGTTGTATAGCGTCGCTGGTGGTAAGTAGACCTTTTTTAGAGAGCCACAAATTTTCAGACACCTCGGCCTCAAAGTCCACTTTTTAGGTGCTCAACAACGATTATTGGAAGGCGGCACCCAGAGGAGCAACACCCAAGGCATGCAGCCCCTGCGCAAAGGCTAGAGACTCGCCACGACGTGGACATGATGTGAAGCGACTTAGCGGGAAATCTTGCGAGGGAACGACTGACAACGTACTATGCTCGCAGGCATGGCGCTCCCCGCTGATCGTGATGGTTTTTTTAGCACATAATAGGTAAGATTTACTTCGTACATTTTCATTATTTATTTTTCAATTCTGACCGTTGAGTAGCAGAACAATCAACGAAGCTCCCAATACTAGAGATCACTTAATCTCAACTGACCTCTATGTCGACATGGCTCATGCTGCACCACCACTTCTCGTACAGGTGATACCCATCGGAAATTTTGCACGCATTCGACGCCGAGTATCATGATCGTTGCCATCTGCTGCATCTTGACCTCACAAGCAGCGGGACTTGAGAACTCTGTTGCGGAAATATTCTGCGATCCAGAATCCTAGAAGTTTTTCCTTACTATTAGACACATCTGGAAAAACATAAGTTCGCTCACCGAAAAGATGAAAACTCGTCCACTTTAACTGGAGAAGCAGCTGCTGCAGCGTTTGCTGCAGCTGTTGCCGTTGATGCAGCCGCGTTCGCTGCAGTTGATGTCAGTTTCATGTTCCCCAAAACGCTTCCAATCCGTTCGAATCTGCTCGCATAGCTCGCGAACCATCCGCCGTGAGCCGCTCCCAACGCTGAAGCAAAATTCGTTATACGGGCCATTCCCTCTAGAACAAAAATATTCACCTTCGCCACTACCCCTGTTTCTCTTCTTAAATCTCACTGATGAGCGAGGGCTGTGCGCCCCAGAAGAACAAGCTCGCTCTGAGCCTGCTGATGAGAAGGCGCGTTCAGATCCTGCCGAGGAGACGCGCTCTGGGCGCATCTCCACATCCAAACTCGCGGGGGGTCGTCTAGCAATGGAGCTGAGAGGATGCCCCTTTCGTCCACGTTGGAGATTGTGGGGCTAAAATGATCGCTGAGAAATCGCTGAGAAAGTGATGTGATTAAACTTCGCTGTGACGGTGTTGCTAATGTTGCTGCTACGTACCCAGTATAATCCGCAGTATCCAAAAAAGACATGGCTTCTTGGTAAATCCAGTCTCGAGTAGATGCCGACCCAGTCGATGGGTTTTTTCTCCACTTGTAAGTGTCTTTCAAGTTCTTCCAAATCATAGCTGCAGTATCCACTGAATTTTTCCTATTTCCCACAATTTTCCAATTGCCGTGACACCGAAGAGCAACAATGACGTACAGTCGAGCGTAAAACCATAACATTGCATTCCTTTCACGATGCGATTCCATGCATCATTTTTATAGTTTTTCCTTTTAAGGCATCCGATTTAGTATATGCTGGGCTCCAACTCCACACTCGAGGCGCAAGTTTGGGTGCTGCGTCGTGCATGAATCAACTACCTCGATGAGTTCTTCCGTGAATAAGATCAATGTCGGACACTCGCCTATTGGCTTATTGAAGTCGAGTTAATTCCTTGAGAGTTGGATTTCGGTTGTTTTACTGTCTGAGCCTGTTTATGTATTGCATTACCATATTTCTTATCTAATCAGTTACTAGTATCATAATATGTTACTACTACCTGCTACAGGTACTATTACTTGTTTTTAGTGCGCCACCGAGTTTCCGCCGCATCTCTTAGCGTATACAGGAGGTGGCCAAAAAAAAGAGACACTTTGCCTATGGCGCACATCATCGAACTTTTTGTCGCACAGGGCGCCGATGTTAATGAGAGTTTTATGGCGGAATATTCCTAAGATGTTCCCACGTAAGCAGAAGTAGGCCCTTTTTCACTGCCTCCACCGTCTTCAAAATATGACGTCATCTGTCGTCACCGTCGAGCGAGCTCCTCCGGCCTGAAGCTGCTACATGATTTCTTCAATTAATGGTGAATAGCTTCCCAGAGACACTAGCTGTGACTGTGCAAGACCGCTTTTGACCAGCGTTTCAGGGACGTCGTAATGGTCTATGGTACCTCGACGACCTCGTTGAGCTCGTACCGTGAACCATGTTTCCGTGGGAAAATCTTCTGATGTCGTCGGTGTAGAAGGCTGTCATGTAACTTTAGATAGATTAGAATGTGCTCTTTAATACTGAGTTGGGTTCAGTCGATTTGATTCTAGCAAAGTGTGATTAATGCTGTCTGAAATGTGGAGTGAAGTGTCTCTTTTTTTTTGGCCACCCCTGTATATATCATGCTCACCTGGTTTCCTTGTCACAGAAAAATTATTTGTCCCATCCCAGAGTTGCTCTTCCCTGCAAGTGTTTGAAGTGTCGTTGAAGACATCACTAACTAATGTTGCAGAAGCTATACAACAATATGAACCCACAAAATGCAAGCACAAGCGACACTATTAAACCCTCGTTCACCGATAATTCGTAAAACACCATTTTAGTGGCATCGCCCGGAATCGTGTAAGTCACAAAACGTTTTCAATAATGAGACAGAATTAGTGATTCACCGCATTTATCAATACAATGGGTGTGAGCGCGGGCAAGTAAGGAATCAGAAACTTACAAATTCACGCATGCAAAAAAAGCTGCTCCAATCGCGCGTTCTTCCATACCGTAGTTGTTTTCGCTACGGGTGCGCCAGCCTGCCGCGCGATGTCGCGTTGCGAAGAGCGAAAAAGTCGCGTTCTGTCCTAAGTACCCACACCCTGCTAGTGTCTGCGAATACTTCCGACATATTGCTTTCATGACTGTAATAAGTGGATTTGATTATGTCAAAAAGACCCACTGCTCTTTGATCAAATTTCCTTTTCCTTCGTGATCAAACCTTGCTACCAACCTAACAGATCAAAACTAGAAACTGAATTAAAACCAGTTGTAAAAGAAGCGATATAGAAAGTGACCGAGTCATACCGACTAATGCTAATGCTACTATGACTGTGAGCAAAGGTGCCGCGGGAAAAACGAGCGGCTGGTTCAGCTCAAACACTTGCAATAAGTCAAGTATTGGGTTGTCTCATAATTCCTGTCGCAATTTCGACACTTTTGTTTATTCAAGTTTTATCTCTTCTAGGAAACAACTGATCAATAGCATAACCACCATCATGGTCACTGATATGCGTGCATTTGCTAGTGAGCGTTTGGAAGCTTCCAGCCCAGAATGAAGGAAGCTGGGGGTTGAAGAATTTGGAGAAGTCGTTTTTGGGGTGGTCGCAATCTTTAACTTTCTTCTCTGGCAGATGCTTATTCAGGGCGCAGGGGAGGCGATAGTCCGATAGAGCGATGCCAATGCTATATGGTGGATGAGGTATCGTGGCCCTGGCTATCTCCCTCAGAACGTGGTGAGTTGGCATTGCAATGTGAGGTCTGGCGTACATTCGGAGAAAGGAGAATCTGAGACGTTTCTGACGATTCCCTCGCAACCCCGAAGCCAGCCTAGAGGGCTATTCCGCGCTGACTTTAGCAATGCTTGTCTTCATACATTGAAGTGGTTCCCAAACCAGGCCACCTAGCGAATCCAACAAAACGAGAGCGATATTCTCAGAAAACGGAGTTCGGGCTTTGGTTGAGCTGGTGCTTCCTGGCTGCGAGGCAGCCATCAGACGTGCCGCATGTTGTTGTCGCAGTGGACTCATGACTCATTTCCACTGGTGACCGATTAGGGAAGGCTCTGCTTTTGCCGTCCCAGAATGGATTTTCCCCAGATGGTCAGGCGTGCTTCTCGCTCATGGTCGGCCGGACCATAAGGTTTCCATCAAAACTTCATTCTGCAGCAGTCCTTGCCATACTGATGGCGTGTGCTGGTGCATCGGCTGCGCTCAGGTATCTGCTACAATACCCTGGTAGCAACGTGCGGAGGCACTCCCAATTTAGGGTGCAAGGGGCGCTCATCAAAAATGACCGCAGGCCCAGTATGAGGTTGAAGTTCATAGCTCGTTTCGTCTTTGCCGTTGCGATTGGACCACTAGCTCAGTACCCTATCAGTAGCAGAGACTGGGTCAAACACAGCGCTGGTCTTCTCTGTTGTCCTCCTTGCTACAGAGTTCATTTGAGGATCGTAAAGCATAATCATTCATTATAGTCACTGACCTATTTTTATTCCTAGTTGATTAACCCTTAAGGGCTTGCGTTTCCGAAACCATGCTGTTAAGGCTCTTGAAGCATACTTCAACATACTAACGTATTTCGCAATGAAACGGTCTTAGACGGAAGAATTTGAAATTGAATAGAAATGCGACAGGAATTATGAGACAACCCAGTATGATTAGGAAAATCTGGTGGTGTGAGAGAAGAGGCAGCATCAATATGGCGAATGTCTGCAAAAAAAGGTATAAAACAAAATTATGGGCGTCTCGTCGCGCATTAACATTTACAACTAACGAGTGACTTTGTGAGAAACATAGATAAATCGATTATGGCTGAGGGTTTCTCCACTCTGCATTTCAAACCTTCAGGCACTTTCAACATGGGGAAAAATGATGTTTCTCCTGATTTGCAAGTAGTTTCCCAGCGACACTAATCGACAACCACATTTTTGGAATCTCTAAGATTATCAGTGGAATTCGTTCCAGGTCAAAAAAAACAACAGTTAAAGGCAAGTTGAAGGCAAGATTTACGCTTAGACTGATGAGGTAATTCTACTAGAATGATGTAGGGCGGGAGGTGGACCGCCAGTGGAAAAAAAGGGAAAAAAATTCATGAAATACCAGGAAATACGAGCCTTTTGCTCTACGTTGCGGAGAAGTTCAAAAGGCCGGCAGGGAGATGAGAGATAATGTGAGCGCGGAGAGCGGTAGAGAAATCCGAGATGAAAATAACCATGAAATAACTCTCGAGGTTGGCCGCAGAAGTGCGAGAGAACCATTCAAAACTCTCAAAATCTCCTTCCTCCGGATGAACGCACCGACATTTGCGAAGATAACTCGCCACCTTCTGAGGGAAACTGGCTCGATCGCGATACCACATCTATCGTATAGTCCTAACATTACTTCATCGCACTATCCCCTTCTCGATGC
Source organism: Ostertagia ostertagi (assembly GCA_036418205.1). Lineage (NCBI taxonomy): Eukaryota > Metazoa > Nematoda > Chromadorea > Rhabditida > Trichostrongylidae > Ostertagia > Ostertagia ostertagi. The sequence continues at coordinate 12,605 of MU895762.1, forward strand.
CCTGAAGCAGTACCTTCGAGAGAAAGGGGTCACTGAATACAACCACCCAAAAAACGACCTCTCCGAACTCTTCATCCCATAGCTCCACTCGTTTTGAGAGGAATGCATCCATTCGCTGCCTAGCAAATGAATGCATATCAGCGATTGCGACGGTGGTTATATTGTTGATCAGTTATTCTCCAGGAAAGAAAAAACTCAATGAAATGAAAGTGTCGAAATTTTGGCCGAGAAATTATGGTTCCGGGGTTTAGCCCAATATAAAATTTAGCGCCCAATATAAAATCTTCACGGGTGATTCCAAGGATTACCAAGGGCACTTGCAGATATCGAGATATCGAAAACTTACGAATATTAGCGTGACAGTAGCTGCAGTGATTTAGCTACTTTCAGACATCATGAAACGAAATGGAAATGTTTGTCAGTAGACAAAGCATGGAGATATCTAAGTCCAGCACCGTCTAAAACAGGCTCACTGCAAAACAAGCCCAATATTGAAAAAAGATGGAGAGCGTCAGAAGTGTTGGCTTGCTCAATAATATGAAGAAAATTAGGAAAGAATTAGGCAGTAAAGCCTGCTGCTGAAGAAAGCACTTTCTTCAGAAGAGTTTTGAGCAACAGCATGTACACTTGCCATAACGACATCTTCGAAACCAACTACGGCACGCATAACACGGCGAGAAAACGCATCACCGAAATATTTCGAATTAGCGTCAATCTGAAACAATCTGAAAGTGAAGAGCTTTGATGGCATGGAGGACATCTCTTTTGCTCTCGAAGCGAAGAGAATATCGAATAAAATATAAAACATACATACACGAATAATAAATATAAAACATAATAAACAACGATACCATGGCATTCAGCATGGCACTGACTGAAATGTTAAAGGAAGCAGTCGCGTTAGCGTCCCTTTTGAAATTCAAATCAAAGGACGACCAACTCGTTCACTACAGTTGCGACGTCGGCGGCTGTAATACAAGCGCGGGTCTCCGGACGATTCTGTTGCTACACACCTCGCTCCAACAGGTAGCGTGTGAAGAGTTCAGCCAGAGTTTTGATGATAACTGGCGATGCGTTCTTCGATGTTCTGGTTTAATGCTGTCGCGACCGGTTGCTGTGCGATTCTTCACCGACTTGATGGCGTGTCGGACTTCGGAAGAGAGAACTGAGGGGACGAACGTATCCATCCTCTTGCGGTTGATAAGTAGGCAGATGGACATGGCTATCGAAGAGATCCGAGTAGAAGTCGTGGATGACTTTCTCCATTGCCCTTCGGGATGCAGTAACTGTTCCATCCGGACGTCGGAGGCAGGTCATCTTGGTCTTGTAGCTGGCAGAGCTTCGGTGGGCATTGCGCATGCTCTTCCCAGGGTCAACCCTACGCTGGGGGACAAGTACCAACGGGTGTTGTTTTGGGAGTACGAAGTTACATGTGATGAGGTGAGAGCGCGCGGGTGATAATTTGCCGTCTTAGCGTGCGTATTACCCCTCCCCCCTTAGAGAATGTTGTAGTGGAAACATAGGTAAAAATAGGTAAAATGGAGGGAAAATGAGAGAAAAGTGAAGGGAAATAGAGCGGTTTCATGTAGTTCTATACCCCCTCCCCGCTCCGACTGTGTTTTTTTGAGGGAAAAAGAAGTTGTAAAGAAGGGGTCGTATGAAATCTGTCGTGAAGGGGGGAGGCGTAACAATTTTGCAAAAAGTCTCAACGATAGGGCCGACCCCGCTTCCCAGCCTCTGCTGCTCTTCGCTCCTTGAGGCATGTCTCTTTATTGCCTTCTCTGCATAGTTTACAAGCTCGGACGTGAGTTGGTGATTGCCTGCAGCTCGTGCGGCTCCACGTTGGCGTATCAGCTCGGAGAGTTTCCGTAGACAGACGACGTCCTTGGTGACTTGCAAACTCTCTGCCTTCCTGCCACTCTCGTGAAGGTGTTCAACGAGCCGATGATATTCCTCGTCGATGTTCTCGATAACGGAATCCTCCCATGAAGTTGACAAGAGAAGTGAAGTGATCCCAGTTGATGACTGTCCTGGGGCTTCGCTTCCTGAACTTCGAGGCTCTCTCAACACGCATCGAAAAGTGGAACTTTGCGCGGAGGAGACGATGGTCCGATCCCGTGTAGAACTTCGGAACAATAGCCATGTCTAGTGTTCATAGTCTTCTGAAGACTGTTACCTAGACATTTCCATCAAATTCGGCTGGATTTTCTGCATGGTACACTGGAAGCAATAACAAACTCAAACGCCGAGGAGGTCTGATTTTTCTGTAGAAGGCACAACAAAAAACTTGGGACATTTCGACGCGTCTTACCTGTGTGCCACCGTGCACGCCTTTCTTCGTCTAGAGAACCATATCAGTGCAAGGGGGGGGGGGCATATTTCGAACCCAAGCTAGCTCCGCTTGATACTATTGGCTTACAATTTGAAGTTGATATGCTTCATTGGTCCAGTACCATTTCCAGTGGTAGGATTTCTTGAGTTACATATTTTTTAGCACCCGTTAAAGAGTTTTGAAGACGAATAACCGCATTAACATGCAACCCAACCGCGTGACTGAAAGCATAAAGTGATGCCATTGTAATTGCTAACTTCTTGTAACTCGTCACAAAGAAGTCATAGATAATTTTTGTTCACTTATGGTATTTGCATACACGTGCACCTGTGCGACGCTTTTGATATTTGACCATTATGATGGTATTTTGGGCAGTAGAGCGTTTCTATGCGACATCTGAGAACCAACGATTTTGTTTCGATGCGTATAACATGTAGTGGTTGATTGTCGCGTTTCAGTTTACAAACCTCCGGTTGCATCTGATTTGGTCCTGTATATTTTTTGTCCCATTTGTTGTCCAATGGCTAAAGTTGAAGCACAGTTGATGGCGATACAATGCGTTTCAAAAGTATGTGCACACCCTCAAAATTCACGTTTGAAAGGGAACCATGAGGTTTCGTGCTATGAAATCCTTCTCAATCGATTTCTCGTAGTCGATAACCTATCAATGGAAGCAAAGCAGATAATATCGCCTCACTTTCAAAAAAAATGGATGAAATTTTTTCTTTGTTTCAAAAGTATGTGCACACTTAACAAAAGACAAAAACAGATGAGATTAGAAATCAGTGGGGCCTCCAGAGTTTCTAATTAGCTCAAACATCCTGTCCGGCATAATCTGAACCACGTTTGGCATAGCTGTTTCGTCGCTGTCGGCCCAAATAGCCTCTACCGCCGCCTTCAGTTCATCCGCGGTATTATACTGCCGGTTGCTAAAGTTAACGCCTTGATCAAGGGCTCCCTATAGGGTTGCAGTAAGGAGGACACACAAGCCAATCTATCGCTTCAGCACCATTTTGGTTAAGGCCATTCTTTGGTAGATTGCGGAACATCGAAAGACGTGTCCTGTTGCTAAAAATGCAATTTTCGCTGCGCTTCGCTAAGAAAAGGCAACAGGTGATATTGGAGCACTGCTTGGTATTCTTTACTGTTCATACGCAATAATGGAACGGCAACTTCTGAATCCAACTTCCGCTGCTTGCGAAACCGCCGCAGACCCATCAACGGGCCTCTTCCGAAATTCCTCTCTCGAGCGACTCACGGCCAAGCCTCTCCAGTAGTAGCAAAATCCACCCGGCCCGTCAAGATCGAACTCTTTCCATGAGTTAAGATTACCTGAGGAGAGAAAGTCCATAAAAAGTTGCTTGTTTTGAAAATAGGAAATTCTCGAAAAACCGTGTCCTATCCTCCCGGTGTCCTATCCTATGTTGCCATGTTTGTACGAGCAGACCCCAA
>MU895763.1:0-13693 GCA_036418205.1 Ostertagia ostertagi
CTGAGGTTCTGAGCTACGGTAGGAAGAAGAAGAAGAGGACAGTGAAGACTTTCCGTGAATGCCTGGATTAATGGGGAACCGGATCTGATGGAGATACCCACCTAATATCCGTTGTGATTGAGAGTGTCCGCAAGTGCTGAATACAATGGAAGGAGGACGGTACGGTTTTGACGACCTGTAGAACGTCACTAGTGGACTAGATCCCTCATCGAGCTAGGGCTGGGGTGGGGACCTCCTTCCCTAGCTAGGGTCCCTGCTTCCGAAGAAGCTCTATGAAATCATCAACACCGTACCACCCTCCAGCTATCTTGATCATTATAAGTAAACCGTACCAGACTGTGGTAGGGCCGCAACGCGCTACAGTAACTAATTCTGGCCCATGGGCTTATACCATGAAGGGTAGCTTTACTCCACTCAAATGAGAATGAGATGAGCATGCGCTGATATCATAAACGAGGACGTCATGGCGATCACGCAGAGATGGTTCGTATAGCTAGCCATAAGGGCCACAGAATCGTCAGCTAAATGGGACTGGCCTGCAAAGGGCATGGCATGCGACGAGGAGCCTTAAGAAGGGGGGGGAGGTTGTCAAGGAAAGCCTTAGCGAATTGAACGCAACGGCACAAGATGTCTTGAATGGGAGAAGTGGCGACATCTAACAAGAGCAGCGGACTTTGAAATGGCGCATAATTCTCGCTAGGGATAAGAAGAAGAAGAGAGCCGTAGACTGGCCGCTTACCATTAGTCAAATCACCCAGAACATTCAACAAGGTGTCCACCCTTGTCGTGAATCCGGAGAGTCGAGTCAGTTCTCGGCCAGCCAAAGCCAAGCGACCAAGAGCTTCTGCGAGTTTCAGCATCATTCGACCGGAGTTGTAGTATTCCTACAGAATAAAAGCGGAATTAGTGTTTTTAAGGCTGCTTGATTCTAAAAAATCACTAGCCTGAATAAGCTGATTCCTGCTCAACCCGTTGATGAACTCGTTCTTGTGATTGAAAAATGGTCGCCCAACAGCATACCATCCAATGACAGTAGCAGCGTACTTGGCAACGATATTGTCCACAAATCCTATGGAAAATCTGGAACCATGACGAATTTATCCGAACTTCGCAGTCAGCGTTGCTGGAATTACAGACACAAGTGATTGAACACCTACCTGAAGAGGATTACTTTCCTGAGATGACTGACAAGGTTCGCGAATGAGCCTAATAGTGTTGTCCGTTCGCGATCATTGCCCTGAAATAGCATGATTCCTCCACAAATAAGCGAAACGGTTGAAACCTACTTCCAAAAAAATTCAAGCCTGAGATTAAATCAATGAGTACGATCGGGGCTCCGTGGTTCCATTGCTTGCTATTGTCACTAAAGGCGCAACTGGAGAAAGGGGATGGTTGGGATTGAGTGTGAGCATAGGTGTCAATTGGCTTACACTGAAGGAAAGCAAAGGAAAAGCCTTGAATGCTCTAAATAAGACTATTTGATGCTGTTCATTGTGAACATCGATGCTAGCGTAACTGAGCATCGCTGCTATGCACACGTAGGGTTAGAGACGTGGTAACCGTGTATGAGAGACCAAATCCTCGAAGAGTAAGAAGTTAACGTGCGGAGATTCAGCGAGACCGGCAAGCATTCGCTCTGATGTAACTTCGTGCAATGTACGGATTCGTAATGCAAGTTCTGTTGCCATTTCAAGCTGTTTCAATGCGCGAGGGCACAGCCGTTGCGCTATGAACGCAGTCGAAACCAATCTTACTTACATTATTTTAAACCACCACACAACTTTCCCCAGTCAAGCTTAAACCGGCTCAACACGTTATTATTTTGAGTGATAAGCTTCTATCCTTCTATTTTATAAAGCGCTAACTTTGTGTGTCGGTTTGTGTATCTGTATGTGTGTGTGTGTGTATGTATGTGTGTCCGTCCGCAAAATGAAGTGAGTGAGAAGGAAGCTCATGGGATAAACAAACCGCTAACAAATCGGGTAGCTTACAGGATTTGAGATATCAATGTTTTGTAGCAGGATAGTTGTGATAACACTCTTAGGGCTATATAAACACCTGCTTAGCACACTTCCGTTCATTCCACATGGTGCTGCAGTGGCAGCTGGAGGGCAGTGGAGAGAGGAAGGGAGGATGAGGAAGGGAAGCGAAAAATCTACCGTCATATCATGATTGTGTCCCTTCTACTGTTTGAAACACCATTGTGTTGCATACGCGTCACTTCCAGGAGGTGTTGGTGTCACAGGAGGAAGGGACCATAGCGGAGGATAGAAAGCTTGCGCAGGAAAGGAAGGTCCCGGCGGTTGACGGGGGACTAATCTGGTTATAAAATGTGATACGTCTGCTGTTCCCGAGTTCATCCATTCCTATACCGGATAGATCATGACTTTTAGTCCTGCATTTCCCATCATGGGAACAATTCATAGATGCATTCAGTAACTGCCCATAGCAAGGTTTTTATCTCGTAGGCATGTAAGAGTGTACCTTTGACCAGATCGATAAGATATAAAAATTGATTTCACACTCCTCGTAGTAAAAATAATCACCTGATAGAACGCGATTTCCTCGCTGTTCATAATGAGTCGAGAGTTCACAAATCTGAATTCGCCTTCTAGTGCCTGCTCTTGCACTGTGAGCCGTCCGATCTGTAATTATGCATCCTTTTAGAGCGGTAAGTCTGATTAGTCAGATCTTTAGCACTGCTCTATCTCCGAAGGTGGTCCAAATATGAGTACCTTGAAGGCACAGAATTGAACGATATCGAACTGATGTTAACTTGCTCTAAAAAGAAAAGAAAAAATGCGAAGAGGACAATCAAGACCTACACCTCTTGACGAGAAACAGGGCAGGATTGGCATCTTTCCTAGGATCATTTATAACTCAAACTTGCAGTCCTTTCGAGACCCTGATGAATGCTTGTACAGACAGCACTCACAATGTGAAAGTAGACGTAATTCAAGGAATATGAACTGTATGGTGGGAAAATGGGAATAAGCTGCATGTCTTGACATTGAGCAACTCTCACGATCAGGACTATCTTTGGTGTGAACATCACCTTCTGGGAGGATATAACTACACTCAGCTTCATAACCATAAGTTTACGGAGAAAAACAGAAAATATCATGGGAAGAACAGGTGACTCACCGGCCTTCTGAGATACGTGAGGAACACGCCAGATCCGAGAAGGTAGGAGAAAAGAATAACTGGAGCGCTCCAACCGAGTGCACTTCCAATTCGAGACACATACAGCAAAACGTCGACTATGGGCTACAAAGAAAGGAAAGCAATAAGTTTAGCGAGCAAAAATAAAGTAAATAAAAAGAAAAAAAGTAAATAAAGACATAAAAAAATTGGATTCACTGCTGAAACTTCTTTTGAAGTACGTTTGTGAGATTCGAGTAGGACCACCCAGTCCGTCACCAAAATTTGATATTCCTGAGAACGATCGGACAAAATACATATCAGGATTCGATTATCCAAGTTCGCCATCTTGTAGAAGGTGAAGCCTCTTCAAATATTCTATTACAATGTAAACAAACATCAGAGGTGAAAAGCCACTCACTTCAGGTACTGGCTGTAGAGATGTTTCGTAAGTCGTTCACGGAATCGCAACTTCATCTCGCTTATTCCAAACTGAAGTTCAACAAATGAGAATTTGTAGTGCTCACTGGAGATTCTTTGTCATTTGCTATGCGAAATAGCAATTTTTAAGAAATTTTAAAAAAGCCAAAATTTCAAAAATGATGGAAAATGAAGCAAGCCATAGTCAGAGTCTGTTTTTTAACTCATGGAATTTGTTACTATGCCCACCACGGAAGGATTTATAACAGCTCTGGAAACACAAAAAAGGTGCCTACACTTAACTCCCTATCCTGTGCAATCGAGTCCCCCGGTCATCAAGCCACACTCTTGCGAACTCAATTATGAGCGCTCTAAAGATCGTCGCAAGTAGAATAGAAATTTTCGATGCTTGAAGCTCCTTCGCCTTATCCGTGACCGTGGGGGTAGTAATAATTCGATGGGTTAACGCGGAAAAAATTGCAAGATTCCAATTAGATTAATTAGTTAAGGGGGGCTTTGTTTCGATCGCTTTACCTCAGACGAACTCACTGGACTAAATTATAACAATAGTTCTAATAAAGTGATGACAAAAACAAAAATGGCACATTAGCCAAACAAGGTGGTAAATTAACCCAAAAGCAATGGCAGTAATGACCAATATTCTACTGGAGCCGAAGGTGACCCCAAACGCGCTGACTGTGAGTAACCCACTCAGAAGACAGTGCTCAAAAATCCCGGACCTGTACTGGTTGCTAAATAGATGTGATATGTAAACGATTTTCTTCCTTTCAGCCCGTCATACCTTACATTGAAAAGTCGATCTCAAGGATGCTTGGTGGAATGCACATAGGGAAGGAAAAACTCACCCAGGCCGATGCCAATTTTTTAGAAGAGGCAGTTTCTGTGTCAAAAAGGAAGCAAAAGCAATCTGGGGCTGATCAACACCTTTTGGGTGCGCCAGTGCCATTCTACTTCCAGCTCGAATCGTAACGCAGTATATTACAGAATGTGTCACAATACATTGATCTTGTTGCGTCAGGCATATACAATCAGTCTAGCAATCTACCTCTCTTGAGGGAATGAAGGCTTTGTTGAGCTGTGCCCAAATCGATTACAATTCAATCCGGACTGGGGGGGGAGACACCACCGTGGGGTCGCGTATACTATTGCATCTACATTTTCCTAATGCTACCTGAGTAAACAGTTTACTTTCTACAAATTGAGGACCTGACCTCTGTCAAACAATGGCTAACTAACNTTGAGAACAGCGTTCGTCACTGATATTGCAGGCATGGCCATTCCATATTGTAAGACCTTCATCAGAAACTGCAGCGCGATCACGTGAGATTATAGATCTGAAATTGATCCATAATGTTTCGCTAGATTCGCTCAGAATCTCTTCTAGCTACCCACGCCTCAATTCCTGTTGCGGTGATGATCATGTAGACGTCAGCGTAAGTCCTACATAGAAGCGACACGGCCACCAATATCATATAAAACATCTGAAAACATATAGTTTATGCAATTCCGTGCAGGTACTAAGGATACCGTACCTCCGTGCTGAAAGGCGTTGGAATGAGGATCTTCAGTATACGCCACAATTTCTTGAAAAACGCGCCATCCACATGGGCTTTGTCCTTGGAAGGTTGACCGCTCTTCGTGACAAAGACCCTCGACTGTGAGGCTCTGGAAAATGTTATTTAGGCTAGCTGGTCATATTCCGCTTCACAACTTCGCAAGCGATCAACTTCACAGCTGATCGCTTGTGAAGTGTTCGAACAAATGAAAGAACTCACTTGGAAGCCTTGCTGTACCATTTTATGACGGCAAAGAACGCAGCAAGACCACAGAGACCTGGCCCGTACTGTTTGAAAGTAAGCGTTGACGCCAACAATCGCACTTGGTCGAATTTCGATAACGCCCCCATAAGTTATCTGAAATCTCACATAATACTCTCTTAACGATATAGAACTTCCTAGATGATCGATTATTGGAATTTAGAACTCCTTGGTGGTCAGTAGAAAATATCAATCGGAAACCAGGCAGACGGAAAGTAAGATGAGAAATGCTGAGCGGATGACATACAGGAGTGGAAGGGGGAGGAGAATCACTGTTCAATCTCCTTTCGTATTTCATACGGAAAATTTACACTTTGTCAAATCGAATGCATCGAAATCAATATTGAAGAGCAAATTCTAATCCATCAGAAAATCCACAACAGCCTTCTACACCGCCGGCATCTGAAGATCTTCCCGCTAGGAACATGTGCACGGTTCGAACACAACGAGGTCGCTCGACGGATCGTAGCCATTGCGACGTATCGGCAAAAGCGATCGACGAGGTTCACACTTTCGAAGCTGATGTCCCTTCAGGAACTGCCCATCCACACGCACCACAGGCGATTACGTAGCGCCCTCTTTGAGCTCGATCGGAGACAATGACGTAATACTCTGAGCAAGATGAGGGAAGCTGAATGAGAGCCGCGCATTGCGCTATGTAGACATTTAAGGCAGCGGTTAAGATAAATTAAAGAAGGGTTTAGTGTGACGTGGTGGTGCTCAATGGTACCCCAGCAGCGAAAAAGCAGAAAAATCCGTCAAGAAAACACAAAACGGGACCCCCTTTTCTGGCCGTTGGTTTTCACTCATGAACAGGTAACAGCTAAGAAAGTGGACGTATGAACGAGTTCACCGCAATGCTTTGATGGCACCATGCCAAACCACGCTTTAATCGAGATGCTCCATTTGCCGCCGCTGGCCACGCAGCTCGTCCAAACAACACAAGTAAACTTGTGGGCGGATCGCTTTAGGGGCGGATCGCTTTGGGGGAGCGCTTTCGAAGTTCCTGCTCAGCAACCAGCGCACCTTTCATTGTGGACGCCAGATCTCGCTTCCCTGGCAACCAAGTAACTGATTCGTGTGGTGCACATGCTTCCCCTATGCGCTCCCTCTTTACCATAATCGCTTTCTTTGAGGAATATTTTACCACGAGACTTCCACTAACAACGGCACCTTGCAAGACGAAAAGCTTGGTGATGTGCGTCATGGGCAAAGTGGTTCTTTTTCCTGTTGCGTGAATGCCTAGTCTGTATATCTAAGTCAGAATAAATTAACCAATAAAACAAAGTGTTTGAAGACTAAAAGGTAAAATTCTCCTTCAAAAACCGCTTTCAAAACGAGCGGGCCGGACCAGTTTGACTTTCCTGATCCTTACTACCCTTTTACATTGCGGCCAACGTGTCAAATGATGAAATCACCTCGAAGAAATCAACAAAGTCGACCGTTTTACTGAAAACTCCTCGCAAAGCGCTTTTTTGCAGTGTGCAGTCCTTGACACATCCAAGAATCAAAATCTTTACAAAAATTGCGAAATTGCGTTCACGGCAAATATTCTTGAAATGTGAAATTTGCACTATAATCGGTGGTCATGCCTTCCTTCATAAGCACTTCTTCCGTACAGCAAAAAAGCAGGAAGGATTTCGCTTCATGGAGTGTCAAAGACTTTACATTGCAAAGGACTTTGCGAAAAAAGCGCCGTTGCGGGAATTTGCTCGAAATGCCAATCAGCGAGAAAACTTTCGTTGTACGCGAATATTTGACATATCACACTCACAACTTCCTTGAAAAGCAACCTTTTACAACATGAAAAAGCTTTGAAAACAACAAGATTCTCAACATCAAATCTCTCTATATGTTTGTACTACAAACACTCTTTGCAAGATATATTCCGTAGCATATTCATTTATTTATTTACTTATTGGTGCACGCTTAGGTGGGCTACTACACTAATTCAACGAAAAGCAGTTAAAGGACGAAATTTTCGCCGAAAAGCAACCCATTTCAAATTAAGTTAGGATGGTGAGTGGTACACGAAAGAAGGAAAAACCATGAGAAACGGCCCAGAACCCGAGAAATGGGACCCCTTCCTTGCCCGTTGATTTCCGCATTGATGCGACTCTCATCGTGCCCTCTTCAACGCTAACGCTCTCTCTGCTATGTCGGTGGGCGTACCGCGCCAACTGCGCCAAGAGTGAGCCATGCTAGATCGCCGAGGTCAAATCTTTCGCTGCCAATTGCGCGTCGGTCCCCCCCCCCTCAGGAGGTCTGCCTGTCTACCAGCTAGGCAATAGTAAGCCAAAGACGATATGCACTTTTGAGTATGCGGAAGCGTACTAAGGGCTGTATAACGGTTGAGAAAAGCATCTATATCCGATTTCGCCATCGGGTGACGCCAGGGATAAAGTCACTTCCAGATGAACACAAGCATACCTTTCGAATCGGAGATTTATAACTTTAGGACGTTAGTATTTCCTATCTCTAACAATTCAGCCTCTGACCCTCCGATACGATTATCACAGCCTCGAAGGACATCTGTTGTGAAGTGGAAAGAGAGTGAGTAAAGGAATTATAACAAGTAGTTTCGCAGATTACCCACGGAATTGTGCTTACATACATCTGGGTCTCCTTCTGAGGACGCCATGCATTCGACTTAGTTCCAGGAAAGTGGACGAGACTGATTTTGTAAAATCAATCAGTAACCTGCTGAAGTTCCACTCTTAGCACGTATGACAAAGCACACTTATTAATGAGTTGAGCATAACTGTGCCGAAGTATAGGCTCAAAAATGCAATAGTCGACAAGGATTAACACAATTTTCTGACACGTCGTGATCAGCTCCAGCTGTACAACTGCCTAAAATTTGTACACGAATATTACTAGCAAAATGCGATCCTAGTAAGTGGGTGAAGAATGACGTTGAAAGAACAAAACCAGTCTACATATAAGCAACAATGCCTGGAGTCCGACGACGATTCTCAACGCTAAAGATAGTTAGATCCTATCGAACGAGAGGTGCGGGTTTCCATTCCCTCCTTGGCGAAGATTTTTGCTCAGAACTCAGCACTCCTTGGCAAAACTGAAACTTTCTCATCGTGAACTTGCGTAAAACAGCAGCTAACAAACAAAATAACTCAAAACTTTGACACCATGGAAATCGAAAGAACATGAGCCAATTTTTTATATCTTCTTTGCCGTTTAGAGAGCTGCTCAGCAAAAATAAAGCGTAGCTCTATTTTCCATGCAATTTTCGCTATAGATTATAAAGTACCGTTTTGAAAAAGCTGGGCACGACCTGATGTTCCTTTCTGGTCAGCACAGTATGATCGGTTGAAGTGACAAATGTCGCTTCAAATCTTGTCTAGGGGCAGTATTCTGTGTGTAATTCAGCACTCTTATTGGAGATCTTCGACATTTATTTTACTTATGGAAAGAATTAATAGCGGAAATGAGATATTTTCCGCTTCAGGTTTGCAAAGAAGACGACAAAATCTAACGCACTAGCAGAATAAAAGGAAAGAACGCGGACAGAAATGGGGTACCTATGACCAGGTGCAGGGTGCAAAGTACCTGCCACTAGGTTTGCGAGAAATCGCCTTGAGCGCTGGCAAGAACCGGATTTATCACTGAGGTCAGGATACTTGTCTATACGGCACCCTAATCGATAGTCTAAGAAAGGCAAAGGGAACTGGTGCTATCTTGCACGCTACAAAATCTGAGCAAAATACGACACGGCTTCTGATAACCGACAATCAGCGACATGAACAAGAAATAAAGACGCTCTACAAAGGTGAGACAATAGAATTTTATTTGAAAACGAATCCTCCGACATTACTCGCTTCTTGTTTTCGATAATGACTAATTGGTGAACTTGCATTTTGAATTGTCAAAAACGCCGTAAAGCTCCAAAAATTGCCACTATTGCAAATTTTTTGGGAACTCTTGAGCTTGCTTTGAATTCTTTTTAAATTTCTGCATAAAATTTTGAAAGCCTCACCTTGTCCGATTAACTACGTTTTGGAACACCATTAGTAATAGATTATAACTATTGAAATTATGCTATACAGAAACCATTTAGGGTAATGTGCTTATTGGAGTGTACTGGTTAGGAAAATTTCGGTAGCTATCTAATAGACAAATTTTCTCGATTGAAACTATCAGGGTAGGTTTTATCTAATTGAATTACTATAAAGGATGCTAATTGAAGATCGATTGGTGGAGTGATGGCGGAACAATGCGAGAAATATCAACGTACAGATAAGAAAGGCCAACGAGCGAAGAGAGTGATGTAAATGTATGACGAAAAAGAAAATGGCCAGAAAAACTCTTCTTTTCTTCTGAATTGAAAATTAAGAATATTATTTTTTGAAAAAAAAGCTAAATTCAGGGTGGTGAAGGAGGTATTGGAGAGGTTCTGGGGAAAGGCGTCCAGAAAGTGAGAGCGTAAGCGTTTCACCGTTCTCTCACCGCCCAATGTCACTGGCGGGTGGAACGCGCATAATTGCGATGTGAAAAACTCGGACCCAGCGTTAGCGGATCAGAATATGGCGATCCTTGAGCAGTTACTTTCATGGATCAGTGACAGGAATATTCCATCACCTGGACAAGATCAGTTTTAAAAATAATCGGTCCAGCAATTATTCCCCACCCACGCAAAAGTTGCCTCACTTTTTGCTATAGCCCAATTTTTAAGCTATTTATATGTACGTCTGCATCGCCTTTCAAATTCTGAGCCATATAACCACGAAATGTGAATCTAGGCTTCTCCAGAGTTATCCTATGCCTTTCTCCAACTTATTGCCGGGCTATGCTAACACCTTTCATGGAAAGTAAGCGCAGTGCGTCTTCAGGTTCGAAGTCCTCTCAGACAACATACAGAACTCCTAAGAACATTCGAAAACTCACTGCTCTAGGCAGTAGCTTGCAGGAGCCAGGAAGCCTTCCAGCCCCTACAGTAGGTCAAAAAAGACCCCGCGTGGAGGAATCTTTGATGGCGGAGTTTACGATTAAAAGGAGCAGCCCAATAGAATTAAGGTAGAGGTTGTCGGTGTAGTGAAGAAATACCATGGGAAACACCTAGAGACGAAATGAAATGGTTCTCTTTCTTGCCTGCTGGTTTCCGCATTGATGCGACTCTCATAGCTTGCGTCATCCATAGTGCTCTCTCCTTACTTTCTGACCGAATTCTGCTGAACGGCTAGAAATGTGTGGCTAGCGGTCATCCAGTCGGTGGGCGTGCCATGCCGATGACGTCGTGGTGAAGGCCATGCTATTATAGATTGCGGACCCTTAACAAGGGTCGTCTGCCTTTTACTGGGTTTCTCTGCTTTCTACTAAGCATAAGTTTATCCTTCTGTGATCTTCGGTATTATCGTGGGATCCTCCTCTAATTGTCTAACTGATGTTTGAACCTGGTCATAAGACGCACGACGTTGCGCGACTATTATTCGTAACAGTTTTAAGAGGACTTTTCAGAGGAACCCAGCCTTGCGCCGCGTGTGGCCTGTGTGACCTTGTCACTCATCCTGGACCTCGAACTCCAGCTGCAATGTTTCTGCATTTCTGCATAACGTTTATAGAATATAGCTGCCACCTACGAGAATGCGTAAGAGGATAAGAGGATAATGCGTTTGGCGCTCATCTCTTTTCAAGATGCATCATTTCCGCGTCCATTCACAATCGCAGTGACGGTTACTTTGGGGGGCTTATACAAAGTGTCGCGGAGTTCAACTCATGTACTATTTACAATAGCTTATATTTAATCTGGAGACGTTGCTGGCGCCCGCTCGAGCAAATCGACGATGAACGGGACCACAGGTTAATGCATGTGATATATTTAACCTCTCTGATGAGTAGAAGCAACCATAGGAAGAGATGAAAATGGGTATCGCCAGGGGTGCCCTGGTGTTCAGGGGACTGCTATGAATCGGCTTTACCGGACGCGGAAGGGGTTAAAGGAATCTTGCGCGGAAAAATCATGATTCTATTTCAGCCATAAATCACTGGCTTGAGACTCATTATCCACGATAATAGTGAAAAGAACTGAAGTATTGCTTTCGTTTTGATTAGAAATTCGAAAACTCGAAAAGGCTGCTACGCGTTCGAATTGCCCACGGACGTCTTTCACGAATGCTGGCGACGGGGATGCTCAAACTTGGTTCTTGGAGTGCATTCACTAGAAGCTCTTTCTGGCCTTCTGCTTCGTTGCATTCACATCTTACACTTCTACTCCATCCTATTCCATCGATCGATTTGTCTCCACTCTCCGAAATCGCGCGCTTTAACCCGATTCTCTCATTGCGTCGCCTGGTACGTAGCCGGCCAAACGCCGTCTTCTTTCCATGCCTCGCCTGGCTCTGCCTCCTGGTCCTTCGATGGTCCATAACGTGTAGTTTTTGTACGTTTGTTTCTCTTCAGAAACCGAATCTTCATGCGTGAAACTTTGTGTGCTATTTCCAGTGATCACAACTGACATATTCATGTTAGGAAAGAGTGCAAGAATTTTCCGCGCAAGATTCCTTTAACCGGTAGGAATTGCCGGGAATGCAATTGTGCTGTTCAAAAAGCCGGCAATTTCGATTCTTAACTGGAATATTTCCAGTCCCGACAAGTGCAAATCTTACAGAATGGGAAAGAGGTATGCGTACACTTTTTTACACACGAAAATTGGATGCAGGAGCTTGAGAATGCTTTCACTTCTTTCTATAGATTAATGTCAGCTGCGCCGCCGATCACTTCACTATTCAGTGCTTCCTCCTCCAAAATATGTAGGCACTACCCAATTATAGAGACAGTACGCGAAGCCCGCTTAGGCCAAAAAGATTGAATCGGAGGACTGTGAAGCTCCTTTTCGCAGTCCCCATACCAGTCAATATTTCAGCCCTGGTATGGATACGCCACACATCCGGCTCCAGCTGACGATTTGGCATGCGATTGAAGGCTTATTCGGCAAATACAACTATTTCAAAGGGTCACCTGGCATTCAAGTCGCTGATTCTATCTTACCAATTTTACCGATTACGACTTCCTGGAAGATGAAAATTCTTTGATATTACCTCCTACAGAAGTACAGTAAAAGTTATCCACTTATAGCGCTACGGGGGTTCATTAGATGAATGGAATGTGTTAAAAGGCCAACTATGAGTGAAGCACCAATGAAGAGGAAATCAAGAGGACGATCCGAAGCCAAGCCAAACTGAACTCCTTGTCCGTCCGTCAAGTCTGCAGCTGCACGAGCAGTTGGCTAGCGTCGTCAACGTGAACTTGTTCCATCTGCTGGGGGCCTAGGGCGCAGAACATGGAATGTAATAAGCATACCCGTTTGGGAATGGGATTTTATCCACCTTTCATTATTTTCAAAGCTGGCTTTTTTTGGAGATTTAGATTGTTCAGGATAGTCTTCTTCTCCCTAGCGTTAGTCCCGCGCAGTCGCAGGGTCCGCTGTCTTTGTCAGTCGTCGCCACTTTGCTCTGTCCAGGGCATCTTCTGCTGTGGCCGTGACTTCACTTAGGTCCTTCTTGATCACGTCCCTCCACCTCTTCTTTGAGGCTCCTCGCGGTCGCTTGCCTTACGCCGTATAGGATAGCACTTCTCAACAGTGCAGTATTTTTGAGATAGAGGGAAGTAACTATTTTCAGGGAGCGTATGTATTATTGTGTTGTCCTTAACTTGTCATTAAGGCTAATGCTAGCCTTATAAGCCTGATAAAAACCTAGACAATGATCGTATGTGGCACTGATAACGCTATCAGGCATGTTATCAGAACTCTCGGGTTAGAGCTGTTCAAGTGGACTGCCCCATTTAACACGTCGACGACTGAGAATTGTTTCCTAATGCAAAAGGCGATTTGCAGTTTTTGATTATTGATCTGGTAAGCTTGAATTACGAACCTGAAGTCCAAAGTTTCGATATTGACTGCCATTAAAACATCAACATAACAGCAGATTAGAACGAAGACAGGGGAGGGGGAAAGAAATATAGGGTATGCCGTTAGGTGAAGGACTCACGAAATTTCAATTGTTGACCGGATAAAATTTTTGCTTCCAAGATAAATAATTAAACAACGAGTAATTAGGAAACCATCATGAAATAAAATAAAGATCAAGATTAAAGGAGGAATTCACGATTAGAATGAAGGTCGAAGAAAGGGAAACTGACCTAGTTGAGGGACCCACGGACCTCCTGAGGGTGCGAACTGACGCGCAATTCGCATGGAAAAATTTGACCTCGGCGACCTATCATGCCTCAAAGCTGGCGGGTCCGGCGATCTCCGCCCACCGATCATCTGATCACTCGCC
>MU895767.1:0-10953 GCA_036418205.1 Ostertagia ostertagi
TCCCTAAGGCAAAGGTCGGGCTCAGGCACGCTAGAGAAGTAATTCCCGTGCCTGGAGGTTGTATGTGGGTAGCTGCACACATTGCAGCAACTTCCCACCTTGAAAAACCCCGTTAAGGCCCCGGGGCGTTCGGTTTCAATCCAGGGCCGCCTGGTCAATCCAGGACCGCCCACCTCCGGAAGTGGTGCGTGGCTGGCATAACGTGTGAAATCAGCTAGGTTGATTGCCGTATCAACCGATAGAACGACTGACATCTCCAGAAAACTTGTTTGTACGTGCCTCTTTCCCCAAGCCAGCCTCCTTCACTGCTAGTGGGAAAGAGGGTTTTGTTAACGGCCTTGTCGACGGTTTTTCTCAGTTTTTTCTCCACTGTCGTTCCACTTCGCATCTCTATACTCAGTTTCAATCGCCATAATACCCCCTTATTGAGCCCGACTTTTGCCTTTAAGACCTAAAACTAATCTGCGTGCGACGATACGTGCGTATGTATAGAGCTGATAGAGATTATACCCTCCCTTTCAAAAAACGAGAAGAGCGTCGGGTGCAGACCATACACCACAAGTGACGACGGCCTTCACAAAATGTAAATGTTTTCTGCCAATGAAATGATTAGCCTGTTGCAGTTGTATTCTATCAGTTGTCACTAATTACAACTATCATTTACCAAAAATCAGCTATCACTATGAACCACTACTAACCAGATTTACTTGGAGGCCGTCGTCACTTGTGGTGTATGGTCTGCACCCGACGCTCTTCTCGTTTTTTGAAAGAGGGCAACCATTGCAAAAAACATACCGACTTACTCTGTCACAAGCTCAGTTCAAGCATCGTATAGTCACAATACTGAGGAACAAGAGTCATAGTTTTGTGAGACTGATTCCGAAGTTAACCTGTTTTAGTATTGGAGTTTTTTTTACTATAAGACACTGTTTTTTGTTAAAGGATAAAGCATTTGCCGTTGATCAATCCCTTTTTGGGATGCGGCACGCATTCTACTTCCATTTGTACATTCGTAGTGGCGTTTGAATGCGATGTGGCCTATACAATGACTTGCGGGGCCAGCCGATGTACAAGTCAGTGTTTTTATCCTCCCAGACAAGTCTGGTACCAATTAACCGACCCCGGAGGGATGGAAGGCTTGGTTGGCCCGGGCGACTCACGACCCAGGATTTGATCCCCGGACCGCTCGCGTGGTAAGCGTGCCACTTGCCACTACACCACTTCCGCCCTTTGTATGCATAGAGATGCTCAATTGTTTTTTTACCGCGGCCTTTTGCAGACGTAATAAACTTGTACTTAGTTATTTTTTGGGCATTCAAAAAATCAGCAACTATGTAAATAAGTTCTGGAGGTAGAAGACACAAGTGACCAACGACCTCATCAACCACGATTACTCTGGCGATTCGAGCACATGTTCTGCGTTCTCCGAAAGATCGACTCATTAGTAATGAAATAAATCAAAGTAACGAGTAAAACGTCGTAAACCCAGATAGACACCTGGGAAAAGATTAGTTAGAAGGCGTGTACCACCAAAAAAACAACCGATCTTTGACTAATCAGTGCGTGCATATCAATAGCAACCAGGAGAAATCGAAGCACTATTTACCCTCTAATGCCCCGCTCCTAAAAAATTGAGCAGGATTTTTATTGAAATACTTCCAAGACTTGCGGCTACAGATGAATACGTATCGATTGTAAATCGTGGAAAGAAATGAACAGTAATGGCGGTTCAAAGCGAAATAAAATCATACATACTAATCTTGTCGCACACTATCTATCCTAATACTACTATCGCACATTCTCCACTCTACCTACGTCGTAAATATGTAAACTCGACTGCTCCGGCGAATTCAGTTCGATCGTACCTGATGTGGTCAAGCGCATCTCCGACTTTACAATTCTATCTCCACAGTCAATAGCAACCATGTTTTTTCATTGTCGCGTTCTATCCTATATTCCCGGAGTCACCGAACTCTAGAACGCGCTCAGAAAACATGAGATAAGTAGAGAGCGTGAGAACGGAAAGAAGCAGATGCAAAGAGAAAGTTTGTGCAGAAAAACCATGACGGAAATACATCATACACTACCCTCTATTTGAACAAGAAATAAGTGACACCAATATGACGCAGTGGCTCGGGGCCTCTCTCCGCCTTGTCACGGTTAGAGGTACGGCTGTGCGCAGGCAAATATCAATGTCCTGCTAAAATGGGAGAAAGTTCTGACTGAGTCCAAATCAAGTTCGGAATCAAGACACAAAATTATCCATCAAATTACTTGAGTAAATAAATAATCGAGGCGAGATTTCACAAAACTGCCTAAAAAGGGAATGTTTAGCCAGCCACAGCTTCCTTACTGTTGTGCTGTAAGCAACTCACCGTTTATTTGAGATAAAAAAGATACATCTTTTGCTAAAACATGTAAAAGTGTTAATGAAATGATATGCTGCAAAGAAACCATTAATAAGATGGGGACAGATCCCCAGCCAGGGAATATTTGCGGAATTGGTTATGGAGCGTTCATAGTTGGCGATCGTACGTGCGATTAGGCGATTAGGCGAGTAGTCGATTAGGCGAGTAGGCGAGTAGGCGATAAGGGAAGGATACGTATTGATTTGTTGCTCCGCCCATGATCGCCTACTCACCTACTCTATTGGAGGAGCAAATCGATCAATATGCATGTACTCTTCTCCGCCCAATCGCCTACTCGCCTAATCGCACGTACGATCGCCAACTCTGAACGCTCCATTACACATTCAGCACCAGACCTTATCAAGGTCTCCAAAAAACACGTTTGGTTTTTTGGGGCAGACGCAAAGTGAGCTGCTGAGTCCGCAATTACGGAGTACCCTTACGGCGGGCAACAATCTAGCAAGCCGTACGATGCTGGTGAGAGGATGCCTCATACGACGGAATAAAGTGTGAAAGCAACGTTATATCCAAAGCCCTTGAAAATCGCTAACCTTGGCATAGCTTGGTGACACGTGATGGTTGAGGTTGAGTATCTTGTCGCCGGTCATCACAAACGCTTCACATCGTGGACTTCGTGTCGACATCGATGGCGAATCCCCGTGAGCCAACGAATCCATGTCGCCGCCGTTCGCCTCCGACGACGACAACGGCGACGACGGATACGCGGACAGCGCTTCACGAGCGCCCGACTGCGCCACAGCCGCCATGGTCGATACCCGTCTGAAGTGTGCACTATGAGATCAATCATCCACTCACATGAACTCAACAATTGACACACCAACCTCGACGAGAACAACAATCGAAATGAGAACGACTTTATAGCAATGCCTGTGATATCAACTGAGAAAAATAAATAAGAGCAGCTTATTGATCTTGTCGACTCCTATCGGCCGCGTTCATACTTCGCGACTCGGGAGATTAGGATAGTAGGCGACAGGATATTAGGATAGTAGTAGAGTAGGAGATTGCGCTGACAAGATTGGATACGTATCGATTGAAATCGCTGGAGAGTAGTAGATTGGGCGACTTCAAGCGAATAGATCAATACATATCTAATCTTGTCAGCGCACTATCCTAATCACTACTATCGCTACATCCCACTCTATCCTACTATCGTAATATCGCAATCTACTACTTTCCGGCGATTTCAATCGATACGTATCTAACCTTGTCAGCGCAATCTCCTACACTACTACTATTCTAATCTCCCCGTCAATAAGTATGTTTTTCATTGTCGCGTACTATCCTATATTCCCGGAGTCACCGAACTCTAGAACGCGCTCAGAAAACATGAGATAAGTAGAGAGCGTGAGAACGGAAAGAAGCAGATGCAAAGAGAAAGTTTGTGCAGAAAAACCATGACGGAAATACATCATACACTACCCTCTATTTGAACAAGAAATAAGTGACACCAATATGACGCAGTGGCTCGGGGCCTCTCTCCGCCTTGTCACGGTTAGAGGTACGGCTGTGCGCAGGCAAATATCAATGTCCTGCTAAAATGGGAGAAAGTTCTGACTGAGTCCAAATCAAGTTCGGAATCAAGACGGATCAAACAATATCCATCAAATTACTTGAGTAAATAATGAATAATCGAGCGAGATTTCACAAAACTGGCCTACAAAGGGAATGTTTAGCCAGCCACAGCTTCCTTACTGTTGTGCTGTAGCAACTCACCGTTTATTTAGATAAAAAGGATAAAGCATTTGCCGTTGATCAATCCCTTTTTGGGATGCGGCACGCATTCTACTTCCATTTGTACATTCGTAGTGGCGTTTGAATGCGATGTGGCCTATACATGACTTGCGGGGGCCAGCCGATGTACAAGTCAGTGTTTTTATCCTCCCAGACAAGTCTGGTACCAATTAACCGACCCCGGAGGGATGGAAGGCTTGGTTGGCCCGGGCGACTCACGACCCAGGATTTGATCCCCGGACCGCTCGCGTGGTGAGCGTGCCACTTGCCACTACACCACTTCCGCCACCCACGTTATTACTTTCAATTCGGGTGACCAGAAACATTGACATCCTTTTTTACTTCAAGTAAATTTCCCTTTATGAATAGAGAGCTTGAGTGCGACTGAACCAATTTTTCGATAGCTGCCCTAAGCTTCTATACCAATCTTCTTATAAGTAAGTCCGGTGAGCGTGGCTAAAATCTGAACTTAGGATGACAGGCAGCAGTGGATTCAAGTAAAAGCAAGGCGGAACGCGCACCCGGAATCCCCTAGATTTATGTTTTTCACCTTATTTTAAATATTTATTTCATCTTTATCGCAGAGCTGACGCCTCCTCGCCTGGGATGTAATAGGATTTTCATGTCGATCTTACGGTTCCTCAAGCGAAGTGTATAGATAATGTTCTGCGCCGGCCGCTATTTTTTTTTTTTTTTTTTTTTTTTTTTTTTGTTCTTCGTTCCTGAAGTATCTTGTTGGTTACTTTAATTAAGGTTTCTAAAATGGATTTTTCCATGGATTAAGCTTGCAAGGAAAAATGCGAAAAATGCCGAAAATATCCAAGGCTAAAATGGAAAAACTCTAAAAGCGAATGAAACGCATTGGTCATGTCATCTCCGGGCAAAAACTGGCCAACGTGGCCCCCTAGAAAGCAACTCGAAACAAGTTTGATAAAGGCAAACATGAAGTTAGCGATTTAGGATATTAGCTGATTAGTTAGAGAGTAGGGATGATTGCGTGACAAGAATGGATACGTTTTATCGATTGAAATTCGCATGGAAATGAAATGAGGCAGTAGATTTGGGCGGCTGTCAAGCGATAGATCAATACATATCTAATCTTGCGCAGCGCAATATCCTAATCTACTACTTTATCCTACTATCGTAATATCGCAATCTACTACTCTCCAGCGATTTCAATCGATACGTATCTAATCTTGTCAGCGCAATCTCCTACTCTACTACTATCCTAATCTCCCCGTCAATACATATGTTTTCATTGTCGCGTACTATCCTAATCTCCGGAGTCACGAACTATGAACGCGGCCTAACAACGTAGTAGGGAATAGTAGGCGTAAGCGTTTGAAGAACGGAAAGAAACAGATGCAAAGAGAAAGTTTGTGCAGAAAAACCATGACAAAAATACATCATACACTACCCTCTATTTGAACAAGCAATAAGTGACACCAATATGACGCAGTGGCTCGGGGCCTCTCTCCGCCTTGTCACGGTTTAGGTATACTGTGTGTAGCATGCAAAATATTCATAAGTTCTCTAAATGGTGAAATTCTGACTGCGCTGAGTTCAAGGTCGGATCAAGACAAGTATCAATTCAAATTTATCTGAGCAAATATGATGGAAGAAGTTACAAACATAGGCCCACAAAGGGGCATTTACTCAGAATCAGCTCGCTTCATAATCTTAGTGCTGTAGCTAGCACGTTATTAGGATTAATAATAGTGCATAAAGCATTTGCCGTTGATCAATTACTTTTTGGGATTCGGCACGCATTCTACCTCCCATTTGTACATTCGTAGTGGCGTTGAATGCGATATAGGCTTATATATTAGGTTGTCTCATAAATAGTGTCGCTTTTTTTCAACCAAAAAATTTTCATCTAAATCCCCATGCTTTTACATCGAGTCATATACCATTCGAAAGAGAATTGTCTGCTCTACAAGATATTATGTTCTTCTTCCACCTCTGTTCCAGGTTTTCAAATTTTAGGCCTGCGAAATGGGAGGTCCAGCCGACAAAAATTGACCAAACCGACAACTAGCTCTAACTTTTATCTTCTGTTGACAGAAATCAATCAATGATGTACCCTCTACTTACCCATGACCTCTTCTAAACATTCCACTCTTAGGTTGCCGAAAAAGCTTTGCCGTGTTTTTTTCGAATTGGCTGACGATAAGCCATAGCAATTTTCAAATTAAAATTGTTCCTCGTAAACGCCATTGTTTCATATCGAGTGGTGTTCCTTTTGTGAGCACTTCTTCTGCTCTATTCGCTCATTTGTTTTGTTTTTATGTTTGTTGGGAATTAGTTCGAATTTTAGGTGTTTAGGAATAAGGTGTTTTATCCACGAAAGTGACCGCATTTCTTTGAAAAAATTATCCCTGAGAAGATGAGAAAATCAACCAGGCGTACATTCCTAACTTAGTCATGACTTGTTCTTCAAATTCTACTAGTTTTTCAATGTCTCGGCTATAAAAAAATTTCGACCTCGATCTCAGGTAATGGTGCTCGACCGTCGAGTTCTGGTTGAAAAACCAGGTCTGGAAATGGAACGACGCGACTTGTTGGGAAACCTAATAGTGTAATGTTTAGAAGAGGTCATGTGTAAGTAGAGGGTACATCATTGATTGATTTCTCCCAAGGGAAGATAAAGTTAGAGATAGTTGTCGGTTTGGTCAATTTTTATCGGCTGAACCTCCCATTTCGCAGGCCTAAAATTTGAAAACCATGGAACATAGATGGAAGAAGAACACCATCTTGTAGAGCAGACAATTCTCTTTCGAATGGTATATGACTCGATGTAAAAGCATGGGGATTTAGATGAAAATTTTTTGGTTGAAAAAAAGCGACACTATTTATGAGACAACCTAATATCAATGACTTGCGGGGGCCAGCCGATGTTCAAGTCAGTGTTTTTTATCCTCCCAGACAAGTCTGGTACCAATTAACCGACCCCGAAGGGATGGAAGGCTTGGTTGGCCCGGGCGACTCACGACCCAGGATTTGATCCCCGGACCGCTCGCGTGGTGAGCGTGCCACTTGCCACTACACGACTTCCGCCCACACACCATTATTTACTTCAGAATTTGGGTGGGTCATTATTCCAGAAATCATTGACATCCTTTTTTATTCAAAGTAAATTTTCCTTCATGAATAGAGGGCTTGATTGCGACTAAAACCGAATTTTTTTGAAAGAATCTCCCAAGCTGCTTATAACACATACGTAAGAGGTGAGGGCGTGTGCTTAAAATCTGAACAGGATACAGCGTAGTGGATTCAAGCAAAAAAGGCGGGAATGCGCGTCACGGAAGCCCCTATTTCGCTTTACTTATTTTTATTATATTTATTATGGCGTTTATCGCAGCAGCTACGCCACCTCGCCTGGAATGTAATATGAATTTTTCATTTCGATTCATTACGTTTTTCAACGAAGTGGATAGACAATTTTCGCCCTTCGTTCGTCGTCCCTTAATCGTATAACTTCGTATAATGTATGCTACTTAAATCAGTTCATATAAATGGACATTTTTCCATGAATAATTGGCCCTAATATGGAAATGAATCGAAACTCGGAGAAAAAATATGAAAATAAAAAGCATCTAAATAGTTCATGGAAAACATTGTTCAATTCAACTTGGGAAAAAATGGCAAGCTGGCAAAGAGAAAGCAAATTTGTAAGAGTTTGATAGAGGAAAAAATAATAAGAGCAAGTTATTGGTTAGGATGTGCCCTCGACGACGATCTGGAAACTATAGGAAGATAACATTTATTTTATTCATTTGTTATTCATTTTACATGCGCATTCAATCACAAAGGCAAAGAGCCACCTCTGCTGCAGTGATAGAATAACTTTTACACGATTAGCTTTGTCTCATGAATATTTAATAGTAACATGGATTAAAATTATCAATTATTAAATAAAATGGAACTTGAAAAAAATTACTGTTATCAAGTAACGACGATGTTGAAACCGTTGGCCCATCATTAATATGTTATGATTTTTATTTATATGTTTACATCCACTATTGTTGTTATGTTCCTCGTTTTAAGCTTACATTTGTCCTTAATTATTGGTCAATAGTAAATAAATGTAAATAAATAAAAATAAATTTGGGGCTGTGTAACTTGCCGTGAAATAAAACTAAAACTGCATCCGGAAAGTCTACAGTGCGTTTCAAAAGTATGTGCACATCCTCAAAATTCACGTTTGAAAGGGAACCATGAGGTTTCGTGCTATGAAATCCGTCTCAATCGATTTCTCGTAATCGATAACCTATCAATGGAAGCAAAGCAGATAATAGGCGCCCGTTCCCCACTTGTTTCCGCCGGAAAAAAAATTTTGGATGGAAATTTTTTTCTTTGTTTCAAAAGTATGTGCACACTTGAAGAAGATCAGATTTTGGCGCCGAATTTTCCACCGATTTCAATCCGACTTTGCTGTTTTCATTTCGTCATCATGTCAATTCGCGCCATACTTCTTCCTGAAGATGAGCAAGCTCAGATCAAGGTTCTGCATGATAATGAACGTTCCAATCTAGAAATCGCACGATAACTTGGTCGTTCTCCTTAATGCATTCGAAGATTTATCTGGCACCCTGATAATTATACTCAGCACACACTCCGCTCCATCCACGATCCTTGACTGCTCAGAACAACAAAAGAGTAGCCCACATCCTGTCGGATTCTTCATTGACAGTCCGAGCTCAGATTTTTATTCCAGCCTCGAAAATGACCACTAAGCCCCTCATCCGCTCAAATGAATACACCACTCGACAGACGCTGAGAAAGGCTACTCACTTCAAGGCCCAGCACAAGTTAGCCACATTGGAGTCTGCTCGTACAGACATGGCAACATAGGATAGGACACCGGGCGAAGACACGGTTTTTCGAGAATTTCCTATTTTCAAAACAAGCAACTTTTTATGGACTTTCTCTCCTCAGGTAATCTTAACTCATGGAAAGAGTTCGATCTTGACGGGCCGGGTGGATTTTGCTACTACTGGAGAGGCTTGGCCGTGAGTCGCTCGTGCTCTCGAGAAGGAATTTCGGAAGAGGCCCGTTGATGGGTCTGCGGCGGTTTCGCAATCAGCGGAAATTCAGAAGTTGCCGTTCCATTATTGCGTATGAACTGTAAAGAATACCAAGCAGTGCTCCAATGTCACCTGTTGCCCTTCCTTAGCGAAGCGGAGCGAAAATTGCATTTTTAGCAACAGGACCACGTGTCTTTCGATGCTTCGCAATCTACCAAAGAATGGCCTTAACCAAATGGTGCTGAAGCGATAGATTGGCTTGTGTGTCCTCCTTACTGCAACCCTATAGGGAGCCCTTGATCAAGGCGTTAACTTTAGCAACCGGCAGTATAAATTACCCGCCCCGGCCTTGAATCGAAGGCGGCGGTAGAGGCTATTTGGGCCGGACAGCGACGAAACAGCTATGCCAAACGTGGTTCAGATTATGCCGGACAGGATGTTTGAGCTAATTAGAAACTCTGGAGGCCCCACTGATTTCTAATCTCAGCTATGTTTTTGTCTTTTGTTAAGTGTGCACATACTTTTGAAACAAAGAAAAAAATTTCATCCAAAATTTTTTTTCGAAAGTGAAGCGATATTATCTGCTTTGCTTCCATTGATAGGTTATCGACTACGAGAAATCGATTGAGAAGGATTTCATAGCACGAAACCTCATGGTTTCCCTTTCAAACGTGAATTTTGAGGGTGTGCACATACTTTTGAAACGCTCACTTTGTAGTAGTAAATCAAGCCCCAATTACTTTTAGTGGCACCACATTAAGGTTCTAGAGTCCATAGGGGCTAAAAAAAGTTCACAAAGGGCGTTAAATACAAAAGTTTAGTGAAAAAAGCGAAAATTTGACGAGGGAGCAATTCACGTAGTAATAGCCGTAGAAGGATCGAACAGGTACAGTAATGAGAAGAGAACAGTAAAACGCAAGAAAACCAGCCGATTACAAGAGAACGACGACATGGAGGAGAAGATGGCTGCACCGGATCTTCGACTAGAAACGAGGTCAGCCGTTAGCCAACAGTTTCGCCTGGTCTCAAAGACCGCAAAAAGTGATAATGATTCATATGAATGGCAGGAAAGTGTGTCAATGGCCACTATGAAACAGAAAAGACTGGAAAGAAAAACTTCCGCGATAATGCTACAAGAATGAGGTAGGTTTTATTATGAGTAACTTGATCTGTTAAATAAACAACTAAAATATTTTCTCTGTTTTACAGTTAGAATTTTCCTCCTTATTGTTCAGATGGAAAAGTTGTCTCTTGATGAAAGGTTCTCGATAAACTGGAGGTCGAAGAAGGATAAATACACCAATTAGAGGGAGGCAAGTCTCCTAACGGTGCGGAACGATGCAAGGTACGCAGTGAAAGGTACGCCCCTAGCTACCTAGCAGGCTCGTACCGGCGACGCTCGCAGCTCTACACGCCCATCTACTGTATCCCGTCACCGTAAGACTCCAGCCGCGGACTTGAACCGTATAAGTGGAGAGACAGACCGGAGAGTTCACGTTGAAGACGTCAGCACCCATAGAAGCCCACAGCGCCCGCTCAACACGGAACCCAAGGGGAAAATAAGGGACCCGTTTGGTGTTTTCATCTAGCTTATTTAAAGCAACAGTCCAGGAACGAATTTGCGGGCCAAAAGCACCTATATGGAAGTTGCAGGTGAAAAGTGGTCGAACGTAAAAAGAAAAAGTAGAAAAAAACGCCGGGCAGGGGCTTAGACAGGGACATGCCCTGCCGTTTAGGGAGACGTGTGTTGGACGAGTTGTCCG